>CALNHX010002661.1:0-33704 GCA_940337035.1 Agriotes lineatus
AGTATAGATCGCAGTAACAATAAAACCAGAATGCAAATATCACAGTATAATTCAAATAATATAATCACAACAAGAATCACAATATTTTAACATTATCGGAATCATAAGTTGCCATAAATTAATTGTTATGATCAGTAATTCACAAATAAGAAAATGAGGTACCTCAGGCAAATATTGCAATACTTACAGTTCACAAACTTTGCAATAATATTAATTGCACACATTAAAATAAACGGACAGGCAAACAGCACAGCAAAGGTTAGTCCTATGTGAATTCACAGGGTCACGTTCCTAATCCGGGCTCTCAATGACGCCTGAAGCGTCTGCACGTAGAGGATATGACCCTATATGTAACTAATGAGATCGGCCCTCAGCACTGGCTGGTATAAGGAGGAAAAGATCCAAGTCGAGGACTTTAAACCGCACCAAGATACAAAGAAGCATAGGCAAACACCACACAGATCTCAAAATCAAAAGGAAGTAGTATTGTATCTTGTCCATTATTTTAAAGATAACTTTGCGTGTGATCCAACAATATGTAGTTAGCTATAGCTCTCAGGAATCTGATTTCACTTGTTTCTATCCGTTTTAATTGTTGTGTGTTAGAAACTCTATTTCAAAACTATGTAAGAGGGTAAGAACTGCTATTGTTTAGTATAGTCAAATAATGGCGACCTTTCTTTCTTTATTTGTTAAATTCTTCTTAATTGTGCAATAGATGTGTTGATATTTTTAATGTTTTATTACCTGCTTGATGGCCTTACCTTATTGAGTACCAAAAATCACTGTGATATTTGTCGACCCATTACTAATCTTATCGTTCGTAACTGTGTACAGACTTTAAACTGCTTTATTACGTATTGTGGTACATCATATTTGAACATGACATCCCAACATTTTTTCCTGTCGGCTCCACGGTTTTAACGTAATCTCCAAAAGCCATGTTGCAGACTATACTTTCTCTTTCTTCAACAAGTTGTGCTATAATCAATACAAGATCTACCTGGTCAAAAAATGGTTTATTTCCTAATAAAAATTAAAATAACTAACATTTTCAAAAATGTAGCGCTCTTAACTTTTAAACTACAGCTTTCAGAAAAAATGTTGATAAGTACTATATTCTACTTTAGTATGACGCACTTATAATTTCACAATAGCTTTCCTAAAAAAGAGTGAAACCTTTTTTTTTTTATATGGCGTACTTTTCAAACCTCTAAGTACGCATGTGAATAAAATTGGCCAATCCGTGTAAACTGTAGCTCATGTTCATGCACCCATTCTCCCACTTACAGACAAACGCTTTTAAACAATGTTCTGGATTTTTATGGCTAAAAAGCACATATGCACAAAAACCTCAATTTTGCATTTTATATGGTTTCACTACTTCTCCATTTAACAATATGGGAAAGTACAAAAATGCTGCAGTATGTTTACCGGTTATCCATAGCCAATAAATTAATAGAATTGACATTTTCTTTGTTGTTCTGTTTTTAAATATTTGACAATACGTTAGTTGAACAGAACAAACGATAAACAATAGTGTTTTTAAACACAGTATTTGGATTATCAAACTAAATGAGGAAACTACAATAAGCTTTGTTATGGAAAAAGGTATGAAACAAGGGGACAGCCCCATAAGTCCACTACCATTGGTAATATTATTTACGGACCTATAACTATAAATTTTAAGACTAAAAATAGACCCTCCATCATAAGACGTCACAACCCAATACCAGTTAAAAATGTTGATCTGGTTTACGCGGATGATAAATGTTACTGACATCCAGCAGTAAGAATGAATTACAAAAAAAATAACATATAGAAAATCTGAATAGAAGAAATAAAACTGCAGATACATGAAGAAAAAATTGAAAAAATTAAGATTAAGAAGGTGATAATATAAAAATGTAAATAAACGGGAAGGGATTAGAAAAGATAATAGCTAGTATCTCGGCATTATATTTACAAGAAATAAAACAACGCACGATAAAATATAAAACAGAACGCAAAGGCGAGTAAATCAACAACATATTAATAAAATAAAAAGTAGTACTAAGTTACGAATGAAACCATATATAGGCCTACACAGTGGGCCAAAAAAAAAACGGTACAATATTTAAATACTCGTATTTTCAATAGAACTTTTTGTATAACTTTGTTTAACCATGCACAACTATGAATTAACATTGTCATTTTGTAGTAAAAGTGCTTCACTTCCATCTATAAACATTGAGCTTTTCGATGATACAATAGTCATTTGAAAATATTAATCACTTACGAGGCTATAAAACCTGTATCGTTTTTCTTTTGTCCACTGTATATATACCTATCCCTACATATTGAAATGGTTTAAGCTTACAATTTGGCTCTGTTTGCAGTGCAAAATATTTAACCAAGTCAATAAAGCACAGATTTAAGATATTTTATGTAATTTCAATTTAAACAGTAATAAAAGTATTAAATGCATTGGTAATGAGATGCAAGAAACAGCAATTAGACGGATGAAGGCAAGCATAAGCAAATCATATTTCAGAGGGTTTGAATTTGAAGTTTGAGTAAGGTAATATAATTAAAATGTTTGTGCACATTGAAAGCCAGACTAAACGAAATTAATTGACACACAAGGTTTGTTATGTGCATACCAAATGAGCGTAGTCATTAATAAAAGCACGTACCGGTGAAAAGGCAAGCAATCTGAAAGGTAGATGAAAGCAAGATAAGGATAATATAGAAATTGCAAAGAGCAGTTCAGAATTAGGCAACGGAAGAGAAGAAAAGCAAGTGACGTGTAAAAATTGTGAACGCGAATACCAGTGCATTAATAAAAACAAAGTGCAAAAGCAAAGCAGTGATTTTAAAACGTGTGTGTAACGAGAAAGAACAATCCTGGCTGTAAGCAATAAAGACAATTTTAGATGTAAGAAAATGTTAATATTAAGGATCATGTAATCAGACTTTACTCCGTTTATGTGTATTTGTTATCAAAATTAATTTCCATTTAACATTATCAGATCGCGGTATCATAGCAACGTGATGCTGTTTTGTTGTTAATAAGAAGAGAACAATTGAAATTAAATTATTGAAGCTTGGGGCAAAATTTGTGCTCCCTTAATTTATGTTTTAAATAAATAAAAAGTGTTTTACCCAGATAAAAAGTGTTCATTTTTATTGTCAAAGTGACCGTGCACCTGTGGGAACGTTTGTGGCAAGTTCCGCAACAAAACTTTTGTAAATTTTCAATTCGCCTCGGAGGGAAACAACGGCAGCCGACACCTGAGTTCCGAAGTTCGATTCCGGCCCAAGTAAGCAGCGGAACCCAGAGGTCAGCCTTCCAGCACATCGAGGGGGTCTGCAAGAGCAGCAGAACAACATTTGCGGCCAAGCGAAGCGTCTCCAAGAGCAATATTCCAACGGCGTCACCTGCGGTCAATTTCGGCCAAGTTCGGGCAAAACTTCCAAGGTATGATCTAGCTATAATTCAGTGTTGAGAGCTAAGGACACTTGTTGAATTCCGAGAATAAAGCCTGCAGAAGAAGCATATCGCATTTCCAAGTGTCCAAATACGGCTCAATCTTCAGAAAATCCACGGCGTCCTTTGAATGTGCGGGTTTTGCAAGAATTTCCAAACCAAACAGAAACTAAAATATTTGGCGTCTATCTATACCTATAAACAAATTCGTGGCGGTTTGTTGCCAAGCGCGATAATTAAATTAATTTATCTGAGGTTTCCTTGCTTCATTTGACGAGTTAAACTATTCAAATAAACGCTGGTTTGCATTTAGAACGTTCTGTATTAAATGTCAATTTAAGAGGTTGTGAATAATATGAACTAGAATCGCGCATATGAATATACTAAAATTCTGAACTAACCTGAGACAAGTTTTGTGTTTTGCCGAGGGCTAGCCTAGATAGTATTGCAGTTCAATAAAATATAAAGAGAGGCAATTAACCATTTTATTTGGAGATTAATTAATACACTTCATTTTTAATTAGCCTAAAAATTACTGACGGGCAAAGGTAACACAGTAAAAAAAATATATACCCTGAGAATTGTGGTGATTTGCCCTAACTATTATTAATTTTTAATTTACAAAAACCTTCATAAATTAAAGGCAGTCATTTCAATATAGAGTCAAAACGTGGGCGGTGCTAGGGTACCTTGATTGCCAACTCCGAGTTCCAACTGAAGATAATATATCTTGGATGATTTGCAAAACATGAAGTGATAAAAATGACAATCGACACGAAAAAACTAAAATGAAAAATTATGTAAATGATTAAAAATTATTATTCTCATTCTGCTGTGCCACAATTGTCATGAACAAGATTTCTAGACATATCTGTTTATTATTATTTATTTTCTCTCTACAAAATAAAAAAATCGGCGATTTAGATCACTTGCTTTAGAATTACACTGGTGTAAAATTTACACATTAGTTATTTATACAGAGTATTATGGAATCCCACGCAATATATTTAACCACACAAGAGCTCATCAAACTGAACAAATCTTCCATTTACATATATTTTGAAAACACCCCTAAAACTGATTAACTTATGGAATAATATTTACATTTAGTGGCACAAAACACAAGAAACTGATGATATTTTACCCTGGGCTCCAAAATGCTCTAGATTCGGTTCTGTCTTTTTTTTGTATAAAATCGTTAACTTTACACTCATACAACTTTGTTAGTATTTCGACGCAAACTTTTAAGCTACCTAAGCCTAGGGGTTCTATTAAAAAGTAAGTTTACTTCGCCAGTTTTGAACCCTGTATACTATTTACCACGTGAGTGCCTACAACTTTTATATAGGCAAATTTTATGTAACTCTCATATTTTAAAATATATTCCACCCCCGCATCGTTGACAGACCCTGTATAAAAAATAATTGGAGAACAATATAATATTAATACATTTATTTGTATTTTTATTTAGCCTTTTACATTTCATTACTTCGGTAAAGTACTGTTCTAAGTCGTTTGTTAAACTGAGGGCCCATAAAATTTTGAAAATTGGTACAAAATTATAAAGAAGTTAAAATATAGTCATCTCATCTGTAAGGGATATTACAATTTAATTAAACACATCTGAAAGTGCTTCAATGGGCGAAAAAGTTTAGGAACCCCTGTTACATGGCCGCTGATGGATTGCACTGTAAACAACAAATCCCTTGTTTAAGTACAACGTTTGCATGACCTATATTTTATGCAAATAGGGGTTGCCGAACCATCCACTTTGATGGTCACTGGTACGCAAGAGGCTGAAGCACTCGACTGTGTCCGAGGTTCTGCTGGTTCGGGTTGTCCCACCACATTCTTCAGTGACCGTTGCTGTCGAGAGGACCATTGACTTACGAAAAACGAGGCGATTGAGTGCGGGGGCGAGCTATAATGCTATAAAGCTAATTTTATTTGAGGTCATTGCGCAACGGTTGGTTGCAAGATGCAAAACAATAAAATTACCGTTTGACAAGATTTATGATTTAGGGGTAAAAAGCAATAATCACCCTTTAGAGTTATTTAAAAAATAATTTTGCTTCCAAGTTTATAACAATATCACATTTAGGTATGAAACTCCATATTCGTTATCTACTATTGAACTAGTGGATGCAACTTGGGTGCCACGGCACAGAGCAGATAAAAAACTCTTTAGTAGCAAGGCCAATTAACTTTTACTTTTTTTGCTGAAAAATACATTAAACAGTAAGTTTGGTTTATGCATCACCTTAGCACCTGCAACTTTTATATTAGCAAATTTCCTAAAACTCATATTTTGAGAAATACCCCCTTATCTTTGCCGGGCCCTGTTATGATACATTTTGAGCACTCACTATAATTTATTTCATTGGATGTTGTGCTCGGCTACGGTCCATTTAAAAGAACGTTGAATAGGAACAAAACACGAGCGAAATATCGTTATTTGGGTTTCATCTCGTTTCTTTGCTCTTGATTTTCAAATTGAACCTACTCTGCGGTAACGGTACAAGTGCCAGGAACTAAACATACGGATTTCGCTCGTACTTTCACTGATACTGTTAGGTACTCACTTTATGGGTTTGATATTCGTACCGTTTTGCGGTTGTTTCGCCTACATGGCTTTATGCCGAGCCATTTTAGCCACTCAACACTCAATAAGGTATCACAACATCACTGCTTTGATTTGCGATGAAATATCAATCCCATGATTCTCATCAGAATCAAATATTCAAAAGTGGATTGTCATAAAAAACAAAATATAACCAAATACGTGCACAAGTGTGTCTCATCGCGAATATAAAATGTTAGCGCTGCAAACACTTTCTATGCTACGTTACACACAACGCTCATTTGCAGTTCATCGTTCCATTACAAAATATTATAAAGGATGTTACATATTATTCGCTACTTGTTGCCGGAATCCTAAAAACGGTATTATAAATGAAGGAAATTCAAATTAACGTATGATCTTCACACTGTCTTACAGATACTAAAGAACAGCATGCACAAGGCCACATAAATTGAGTACGAAATGAGGAAAATATTACGACTTTTAAATACCTACTGTGATTGTGAGCGATGAATTTTGTCCATGTACAAAAATTGGATAATCTTATTAAAAATCTCTTTTAACGTTAGGAAAGTAGATCAACGTCTCTTAAAAAAGATTGTATTAGATTTATATACAGAGCTGTGATTTTTTAAAGATAATTCCGATTGTTACTATCGTATTTTCGTAATAACAGTAGACGGAAAACAATAAATTTACAATCCGTTAAATTTATAGATGATTTAAAAATTGTATTAGAGTTGGAGAAAACTCCCTAATATCACATCTGATGTTTTTTATAACTAAGAAGTCTGTATAAATATTTTTTCTACGACCACTACTAAAAGTTGGCCTTTTAGCACTAGCTTGTTTCACTAAAAATGACGTTTTATAAATCAGGGTGTTAAAAGTGAAATCAGCTGTTTACTTTTAGCACTTGTGCTAAAAGTAAACAGCTGGTGTTGAATTTAGAATTTTAAACTGGAAGTGAGGTTATAAAGTTTTCTAGTTACTTCTTTCCTTAGAGGTAAAGTGTTTTTTAAATAATTAAAGCATTATGTAATGAATAAAGTAAAATGTGTAGTATTATAATTACCTTTGATAACTAACTTTGACATCTACCGGCTGCAGAAACAGCCACCTGCGCCGTCGCGGCCATCTCTTTACTATGACGTAAATTATAACTGTCATAAATGCAAACATTTGTTAAATCGAAATTTATGGTTTAACTAGTGGACCCGTTGTAAAATATTTTGCAAGTTACAAAACTTCTTTGTAAAGTGTGGCCATTTTTTTTTGCAAAAGCTTGTTTGCAACTAACTCCGCCAATTGACACAGGCTTAAATTTCCAAATATTCGCTTCTACACCAAAACTCTGCCAAACGGCGTGGGGCACACAAACAATCAGAAGCAGACTATATTATAGAATTATAGAATGCGAAAAACCGTGCAAACTGCTCCCTGTAAAAATGAGACGAAGGCCGAAGCGCAATGAGTTCGGAAAATCCAAGAACCACCAAAAAAAGTCATCGCCAACCTAACGAATTTCGATGCGCGCTAACCGAATATTGGCAGTAAAGGTTTGTTCACACAGTACCAATCGCTAAGAGAGCCAAATTTCAACTTCCTATCTGTTGTAGTTCGCTCGTTAAGGCAATCTTAAAAAAACAGATCTATTTTATTGAGCTCTTTTGAGAAGATGCATTCCGCAAAATCCTGAAAATTGTTTCACATGATTTGTAAAACGAATTAATATGCTGAATTTCGACTTCCTACCTATATCTATCTCGTAACGATCTTTGAGAGGATACATTTCGAAAAATTCTGAAAATGACTTGATTCGATGTGTAAAACGAATTACTATGCCGAATCAACTTTCTACCTGCAGCAGTTACCGTCTTATGGCGATCTTTAGAAAAACACATCTACTCCATTTAACTCTTTCGGGAGTTATTTTTGAAAAAACCTGAAATTGATATGACCTAATTTATAAAACCTTGTAATTTGCCGAATTTCAATTTATCCAGAGTTTGTCCTTGCTATTTATTAACTGTCATCGCAAATGCTAGGCGTATAGGAAACTGTCTTCTCCGAAAGCAAAAAGGTGATGTTGTATCAGAAGGTGTTAAATCTATACGCGGTAATAATGCTCTTCTGCCTGTAGCTTGCCGAATTAAGACTTCCAAATCTAAACAGTTCTCGTATAAATTGCGTACCATTAATCTTGTGTCTATTAAACCAGTAGACACATTTAAATTTCTCAAGAGAATAACAATTGCCGCTATTTTTAGTGTTAAGCAATGTGGAGGTATTTCACTGAAATTTAACGAATCTAGAAATTCCGTAGGAAATTGTAAAATGTCGTTAATATCTGCAATTGTAATCACACTCAAATATTTTTTTTCATAACCAGGTAAGAGAAAAATAATTTTGTGGTTAATTTTATCGGAATGTTCGATTAATAATGAACTGATGTACAGTCAAGATTTACTCACACACGCTACTTTTCGAAAGGAAAGATTGAAATTTTCTTAAAAGTTTGCTGTCACTGTACATCTAGTTTGACGTTTCTCTGACAAAATAGCAGGCCGTATTTTACACAAACAAATTCGAGAGAGTTAACTTGTTCCTCTGCTACGGATCTGCAAAGGTACATTACTTATGCGCTGCAATATTTTGGTTTTTCTCTAAAATTTATGCAGTTATTTGCAATTTAGGACTTTTGTGCACATCTACAGGGTGACGGCTTTCATTTAAAAAAAGAATTATTGAAATTGCTCCGGTGGAAGTCTCAAAATAGATGTCGAACGAAAACGCTTCACGTTTTAAATATATAGATAACAGTAAATTTAAGGCCGTAGAAGAGATATTGTGTGCAAACTCGTGCTAAAAGTGTTTATGCACGAGACATGTTATGAAACGAAGCCAATGGCTTCGTTTCATAATTTTCATGTCTCGTGCATAAACGTCCATTTTTAGCACTTGTTGCACAAATAGCTATAAAATAACACTTCATTTAAAGGTAGTCGAAGTAGTAGTAAACGCTACGACTACCGATTAGCTAAATAGGATAGCTGCATAGAATTGGCAAATAGTAAGAATACAAGTAATAAGATAGCAATTATTGATTAAACTGTAATAGAAGAGATATATTATTGTAATAGTATTATTTATAAAGTATAAATAAGCTTAAGGAGGCTTTTTATACTACAATACAGTAAATTTAAGGCCGTAGAAAAAATATTGCGTGCAAACGCGCGCATAAACATTCACTTTTATCACTTGTTGCACAACTAGCTATTAAATACTTATGTGTTGGTTTTAATAAATGAGTTATTTATTTTGTAATTTTTACATTATTTTCATATCAGTTTTCGCTTAGTTATCGTTATAGTTTCTTCAATCAAGAGAAAATCTCAAAAACTGATTCCCAGCGGGTTGTGGAATGAAAAATCACGTCTTTAATCGGTTCAGGAAATGTTCATAATGTCAGATAATAATTAGTTGTCATTTTTACTTCCTTTTACAATAAAGGAAGTATTGGATTCACACCAAAAACTCGAAATTGAGTTTTCAACCGACCTTCACGTTTTAGAGTCCCCTGAACCCAAGTCAGTCTGTGTGTATGAATGTGTTTGTGAACAGAATATCTCCCGTGGTACATACAATACTTTATTTACTAATTATTAAAAACATGGTTTAAGCTGCCGAAAATGAGACTGTACACGTGGACATCGCCTAGACACAATGCGCAACGCATTATTAGAAACCAAATCGACTACTTTCTAATTATTCAAAGATATGGGAACGCCATTAAATCCGCTCAAACATACCCAGGTGCGGACGTAAAAACAGATCATAATCTTCTTGCAGCGACACTTAGAATAAACTTAAAAAACTAAGAAAAAAGATCTGATCGCCCAGAATCACTGGCGGATCCAAGAGGGTGTCAATGGGGTCAATTGACACCCCCTTGGGCCTCTTAAAAAATGTAATCGGATAAAAAGTTGACTGCTTTGTTTTAATTTTAAATAAAACGCACCCTTATAGCATCCGCTCGTAATTTAAATTTCAATTTGCCGAATGCTTTTTTAAGATTCTTCATTTCCTTTTCATTCTAATGGGCGCAAATTTGTCTTTACCCCCCAGCGTTGGTGGGGTTTTCGTCGCTCGTCGATGTCGGTTCTGTGACCTGTCTAGTGTTTATTAGTCTCCACTAGACAAAGCCTGCAAAATTTCAATTTTAGAGAAGTACTCGTACGTAAAACAATGCTTATGCTTATTTTATAACATTTTGCATAAAAGCGAAATCGTACACACTTGATTTTCAAGTAATTGACATTTATACAGAGAGCATTACACAAAATAAGGCATTTCCTAACGGGTTTTCTAAATTGTTATTGCAATTGTATTCTCTTTATTTTATTTAATTTTGTAGCATTCTACATTGCGCCACCTTGTAAGAAACAAAAAACATTAGACGTCTTTATACAAAAACCAAAAACCACTGCCCTTCATGTCAATCAGGATAAGACGGTAGAAATTCAAAATTCAGAGAAAGCAGATGATTTGTCAACAAATTCCACAGAAACTGAAACTGCATCTACTTCTATTCACGCTAATAATGGAGGATTGGAAGTTGGTCAAACGTCATCGGAGCTTATTTTGACATCACTGATAGACTTCTTCGGAGTCTTACTAATTTAAAGAAAAAAGAATTATTGGAGAACTCTTACGTTACCCGAAAAAAGTGCGTATTTCCTTTCTCGGTAAAAAAAATATATGTGAAAGTAATTAATAGTTATTTATGCAAAGAGTAGTTACAGTACCACTTTTTTGAGTGAAAAAAGAAGCTTTAGATACGAGTTGTGTACATATTTTTTTTGACTACCACATACTTATGCTAAAAGAGATTACATAACGTCAACGTCATTTCAAATTGAAAATTCATTAAAAATCATGTTAGGTGATGCTTTCATTGTTTTAAATAGAACACTTGTCACATTTAATAAACGGTTTTGAACGAAATTATTAAATCTGCTGATGTTCAGCACCATGTATTGCAATGGTATGATGTGATAAATATAATGATATGATTATGTTAATTGTAATTACTACTACCTGCAAACTTATTTTTATTTAGGTCAAATTTTAGACTGACTAAAAATAATTCTGTTTTGACTGGGTTCGTTACTTACTTGCAAATAAAACAGTATTATGCCTTTTACTGTACTTCATTCATTTGCAATTTAATATTACAGAAGGCTAGCTCGATGGGCAAGAAAACTCATTCCTCAGAGTTGGGTTCCCCGGTACGTTAATATTAAAATTTATGTGATACGCCAATGGGCTGTAAATTTAGTTCGATCGCGCAGTCGCTACTTTGCTACGCTGTCAAAGTTCTACACAAATCGGTTTATTTTGTTGCGGTCCGCGTGATTTCATTTTACAAAAGGAGTTTTATGAGCATTCGATAAGGTAACTTTTGAATTTTCGCGCCTTCGACGGCATTAATCTATCTTTTGTTTTCATGCAAAACCGGTCCTTGATTGTTGAAAGATGCCAACATGCAATTGTTTTTTCTAACCTCAAATTTGGATTTTAAGCTATTACTGGATAATTGCTTTCGATAGATCCTTTAATATGCCTGGATCTCTCTTCAGTAAGACGTACTCTTGTTCTAATTGTAGCTTTCCGGTTTCTAACGCCGATACTTTGATTGAGATCTAACCTGAGTTTTCTGCAGCGTTGCGGTAGCTCGTTCGGACGGCGGCTCTTGATGGTATCTGCCTGAAGTGGGGTTACTGCGTTGCTGTGGCTGCTATGGGGCCTCCTACACGCTGGGCGGATATGTTGCCGTTGAAATATCGAGCTCAGAGATTATAAAAACGGATGTAGACCAAGTTCAATACAATAACTTTCTTAACTAATATTACTTATAACTAAAATGATTCACACAATTTCTATTTCTAAGATATTGTCTTTTCAATTTGGTTTTTACTGTCTCATTGCGCAACTTACACTTTGTATTATTTAGATTGTCTTACTCACTCGAGTAATTACACTGACTTGTTTTTAAATAGTTCACTTCCTTCACCAATTTTGTTTTACATCCTGCCGTGTCCTTTTCTCGTATTTTCATCAACTGTCTACTTTTCACATATTTTCAAATATCGCTGTTTAATATTACAATTGCCATGTTCTGCCTGGTTTATGCTCTTTGCAACGTATTATATTATAATTCTGCTTCCTTTACCTTTATTTAAGATTGCTCATAAACATTTCCTATTTAATTATTCTGACATCTACGCTTCGTTTAACACGAACATATTATAAATCTTTCTGTGACAGTTCTATTTATTTGGTTCGGCTTTAATTTTGCACAAACCTCTCATTTTTGGCTAATTTAAGATTATCGACTCCAATCTATGAAAAACGTGGTCTGCCCTTTTCCTTCTCTACTCAAATCATTTCATTACTACCGGAATTTCCTTGGTAAATGTAATTACGGATTGAAATTTATAAGCTAAATCTTGCAGTTGCATGAACTACCCCAACTCTGTGCTTTCTGACTTGCTTTTTATTTATTTGTGCTGCAAGCAGAGTTGAGTAGCGAGCTCAATACCATCTCAGTATATTAGTAATACCCAGAACCAGAATTTACCACTAGAAGGGTAGTTCACGAAAAGCATACTTTTTTGGTAACGCTTTTCTTCATTCAATTCCAATTCTCTTACAGCAGCCGCCTGAAATTCAGCATTTTTTTACATAAAATCATTGATATTTATCTCCAAAACAAATGACATTAGACCCATACAACTTGATGTAAAATTATTGGTATTACAATTTGTATATACACAATATTTATGTACCTCTCATAGTTCTAGAAATATCTTCCAATCCCCCCCCCCATCGTTGCCAGACCCTGTATATAGTTTACCTTTATTTTAGCATATCTAGAACGGTTTATTGTTCCTTTTTTTAAATATTTTAAAGTTTACTTTTTTTTATTATTTTTGTATAGCCTATACAGCTAAAATAGTGGTTCAATATTTATTTTTTAAGTATAGTGTTAATTTAACTTTTGTAACTAATTTTTATTTTCTACCTCTTTTATTGTAAATATTTACCTAGTACCATCCCATAGTAGGCATTACCTACCTAAACTATCAGTTTAGCCTTACTGTTCAATCTACAAAAATTATTTGGCCCCCCCTTAGAAAGTCTCCGGATCCGCCTATGCCCAGAATGAATACGGAACTTCTTGAAGATAGCGTCGTAGAAGCCAAAGTGAGAGAAAGCATAAAGAAGGAGTTAGGAAAAATAGAGAAATAACAAGAAAAACAGAAAAAACAAAAAACTGCACCAACGTCAATGAAGAATGGGAAGCAATACAGCACGCGATACTAGAAGCCAGCCGAAATAAATTAAAAGATCAAAAACGAACAAAAAACAAAAATGGATGACGAATGGAATCGACAGGGAAAAATATAGGCAAATAGACCATCAAATAAGACACATGATAATAGAAGCTAAAGAAAATTATATGAGCGACAGGTGCGAGAGATAGAAGAACTTGAGAAGAAATACGATACATTTGAAATTCACAAAAAAAATAAAGAAGTCACAGGAACGGGAAGAAAGAAAAACTATAGCCTAATAAAAGACAAAGGTGGAAATAAAATATTAGATACTTTCCAAAAACTTAAGAGATGGGAAGAATATATCAAAGAACTTTTTGAAGAGAGCAGAGAGCTAAAAGACGGTGAAGATGGGGAAACCACAAACGGGTTACATGAGCGAAAATCAATTCGGATTCCGAAACGAAATGGGCACTAAGAGAAGCCCTATTTGCAGTTAATATCTTAATACAGAAGTGTTTGAACATGAATAAAGAGATATACCTGGAATTCATAGATTGTGAGATGGCTTTTGATAAAGTGAGACACGAAAAACTGCTAAGTCTTGTAAAAACAAGTGAATTAGATAATCAAGATATCAGAATAATCAAAAATCTTTACTATGATCAAACCGCGACAATTAACTCTGACGGAGAAACATCAGAAGATATCCAGATAAAACGAGGAGGAAGGCAAGGTTGCGTGCTGTCCCCACTTCTTTTTCATTATTATTCAGAGGCGATATCCAGGGAAGCACTCGCAACTGATATAGGAGGCATTAGAATCAATGGGAAAACGGTCAATAGTATACGTTATGTTGACGATACATTACTCTTAACCGTTAATATAAATGATCTCCAGACAATGTTACAAGAAATTAATCGGATCCCCAATGAATATGGCTTAAAGATGAATTTTAAAAACATCAAATACATGGTAATACCCAAAACACCATTGCGATACCGAATCATCAATATAAATTCAACACCTCTAGAGAAAGTTTCCAAATACAAGTATCTTAACGACAAACATGATCAGACACAAGAAATTAATAATAGAATAGGAATGACCAAAATCGCTTTCTTCAAAATGAGACAACTGTACAGCAACCGTAACTTGAATTTACTACTTAGACTCCAATTGGCCAAATGCTATGTGACCCCCATATTTCTGTATGAACTAGAAGCCTAGACTATCAACAAAGCCACAATGAAGAAAACAGAATCCTTCGAAATGTGGATCGACCGGCGGATATTAAAAATACCTTGAACACAAAGGGTTACTAACGAAGAAGTCTTACGACGGGTCAATAAAACAAGGGATTTACTAACCAGAATAGCCAAAATGATAGCCAACCTCCGACGGAAGATGAAACCTTAGGAAGAAGAAGCTTATTAGTAAAAATAGTATGAAATTTCAAAATTTCATGACATTTAAAATAAGAATATGTAAGTAACATCAAGGATTGCTAAGACATTATTAAGTGTTGCATGGGTACCATGGGTTTGAGGAAGAAATAATTTGAAAAATCCCTTGGGAATTATGACGAGTAGCTTTCCATATTTTTTATCAATGGCGAAAATTCAAAATCATGTTGCTAGTAAATTAAGAGTTATAATGTCGAAACTTTATATATAAGTTTTGTGTACTATCTAGATGCGACAGCAAGCTTTTGAAGAAAATAGCATAACCGGAAGTAGGGTGTTTAATTGTGATTTTTCAGTTTTTTTCGACTTTCCCAAAAGTGGCTCTAACGATTTTTTTCAAACGTTACATTTTTATTACTTTTTAATGTATTGCTATGGTTGGGCTCTTTGTTTATTTTATTAATTAATTAAATGTTGATTAGAGCCACCATGCAAAATTTTGTTTGTACTATAAAATTTTAGGAAGATTAAAAGTGAGTTGTATTTACTTGACTTGTCAAAATAAATGGTTATATGCCCTTTATCATATTCTATTTACCTGCAAATATTGATAAATAAAGGCTAGCTCATATTGGTAAAGCAATCACTCATCTCAGTTGGGTTCCCGGTTGAATGTGTAATTTTTCAAATTATTTGAATACGGACCTGTTTTGCGGCTTAGCTGCTTTGGGGCTGATTCTAATGAAACTCCTGGGACACGTTCTTAGAAAGCTGCTCTATGACCTGGTACCTTTCCCTCTAGGCTGCGTTGACTCGCTTGGCTCCACGCAGAGATCGGAGCTTGGGCTGCATCGGCTGCTAGGTTATCGTAACGGAGCTTCGAAGAACTTTTTACTTTTTTGTGGCGAAAAGCTCTGCAAATACTACCACACCACCTTGGACATGCACTCAGTAAAACTGTATACTTTTTATGCTGATAAATGTTTATTATGTGAAAAATTCTTTTAAAGTGGAGCACATTTCAACACAATAATTCTTACAATTTATTCTTTTGTTCCCCTTGAAAATCCGTCATAAACAATTGCAAGTGGAATATTAATAAAAAACGGATATTGACCAAGTTCAAATTGATTACTTTTAACACTAAATTTGCTTACAACTAAAACTAGTTACAAAATTCTTATCCTTAATATAATTGTTTACATTTATAACTAATTAACCGTGTCTTTGCGTCACTGCACGTTTTTTATTAATTGCTTTTAATGGTTCACACCCATCACTGCACTGATTACTTGAGTTAGAGTACTTCCTGCACCAAGGCTTCCTTCGAATTCACCTGTCTACTTTTACACACGATTTTTGGCCCATCTGTTGTCGGCTTTTTTTCGCTTTTTACCCTGTCTTGCTGATTCTTACAATTTCCGTTATATGCCTTAATGCCTGCCTTCTTAGCAGCTCGTTGCAATGGTCATTGGTTTATCTAGCTTCTTATACCTTTCTTTTAAAACCCTGGCAAAATTTCACTGTCTAACTTTACTTGAATTCTACGCTTCATTTCATTGCCTTTGCAATCCTTTTTCTAATTAATAATCTCTTTTAGTTCGGCTATTGCCTTTGCACAAACCTCTTATTTTAAATTGATCTTACAGTCAACTTAGATCCCTGTGAGAATTGAGATTCCGTTGTGCGCTATACGGAGAGAAACCTGCCAAAACTACCCCCTCGTTCTTTCTCACCAGGAGCGTTCCGTTGTGAGCTATCCGGTGGGAATCCTGCCAAAATACCCGCTGATTTTACGGATCAGACCACCTCGAATAATTAACCAGGTCCCGGCCACTCGGCGAACACATTAGATCCGAGAAACTAATTATCACTAGTCAAAACGTCTAATTAGTGGCTTTGAAACTGTTAATTACGACCTGGACGACGTAACGCGAGAGCGGCCTGAAGTTCGCCTCATAAAAGAGCCATCCTGTAGGTAGCCGCAAGGAATGCAAGACTTCCAGGCTAGGCCACATTTCACGTTGCACATTAGCGGCAAGCCGAGGCCAAAATTCACATTTTCCCGGCAATCACCGCCTACAAGGCCCGAGCTTAAATTTAATTACAACACCGCTCACCTAGATCTCCATGGTCCTGAAGAAAATAAACTGATATCCTCGGTCCCGTCGCCCACCAACTCGCTACATTCCACACACCTGCAGACCGCGATAACGCTGATAGCACCAGGTATGCACGTTATTTAATATTATTTTGCCTGCACTTTTGCCCGATTAAGACTTCAGAACCGAGCTTCGTGTTTACGCTCCGCTGTCTATTGCGGGCCCCCGCTAATCAAATAACATTGCAGCCTTCAGATTCGACGATCTGCCTGCGAGTCAAGTGAATTACTCGATGTATAACTTGGTCCATAAATGACTGACAGAGTCCGAGTCTCAACGAGCGAGACCTACCATTAGAAGAGGACTATTTGAGTTACAAACGTTATTATAATTTTTATTCCTGACTTTTGAATGCAATTTAATTTGATATGTATCTAGTTAAAACTTATTATACGTTTAGAAAAGTTATTCTATTTTCCATTCTTGGGTAACAAGCTTGAGACTAATAAATGATACTTTGGCTTTTTCTGAGCTACTGGGAGCTGGTTTCACTCCGGCGATTTAGTAAACATTTTAATTAAATTAAATTAAATTAAAATAGCCAGAACCGGCTACAAGACCATTCACAGTTGGACCAAATTTTCTGTGCTCCACTCAGAACCACAGACCTAAGAGATAGAGTAACAAGGTCAATACATCACCAATCCACATAGCTCACACAATGGTTGCTGCACAAGCACAAATGGGGCGCTCCAACTTTGTAACCCGAATCCGGGCAAGTGAGCATTGTACGGCCATACGCAAGAGCATAAAGCACCAGTGTCTACGCCGCAAGGTAAAATGATGTTATCGACAATACATATATGTTCTTTAACCCTAACTTATATAGCCTTGATGTTTTACCGATATAGTATTCCCGTATTCACAAGGAATACTATAATTATATACAATTCTTTAAATGTTGTTCCTTGTTAACGGTTTCGTTTTTGTAAGAATCATGCATGGAAGTGGAATGTAAGGTATAGTAAGAGTGTTGTATTTTTGAGTGTCATTTCTTTGCACTTGGTATTGTGTGTTATTGTTTCGTACCAAAATTACAGAAATCAAATTTAGCGCTTATGCCAATAGTTCTATAGGTTCGCCGTGTTACAATTTGGCTTTACTTAAAATATTTAATCCTATATCAGGAAACACAGATACATAGATTAAGAACACACCACATTTCCGTGAAAAGCTTGAAGACTCAAACATGAACACACAACAGTCGATGGTTAGTTTTGATGTACGTAGTTAGTTTCCTCACCAACGTTCCAGTAGACAAAACACCCAACAACATAAAACATAGACTAAAAACCGAAAACACGTTACAAATACGAACTACCATCAACATTGACTCCATTATGGAACTTATAACAGTTGTTACGTGGAAAAAGCGTACTTAGCGTTAGAATTTATTTCGTTTTCATAAACTTAGTCATATAAACGCTTATTTATTTGGAGCGTTGTAGTCGTGTGAATGTAGTTTAAGTGGCCGCTCGCATATGGGCCAAGTTAGTTGCGCGAGGTCGGTCCACTGTGATTAATTTATGAGCAGTGGGCGGACCGCCATTGCATTACAATCAAATTATTCCTTACTTTAGGTTTACTAACCCCTTTATTTTATAGAGCATGAATGTTAATAATAATTGAACTTTTAGCTTCAATAGATCCAATTAACCTTAACTTTGTCATGTTGAGCTGTAACATTCCTTTTTGTTGTGGCGTGTATGTGTTTGTACAGTGCCCAGGCCAAAGCAAAGAGACCATAAAAGGTAAGTCCAAAGGACGCAGACTGGGAACATCTCACACCAGCACCGTAGCGAAAACACCGCTCCTGAGTTTCGAGTTTTGCCAGGCTCGGCGAAGTAATTCAAAACGCGTGGTGCCCGTTTTCCCCCATTTTCTCGTTGTCACGATAAACAACCCCGGCGACAGCAACTCGCCCTAAACTGTATCGCGTTGAAGCAAACCCCCCTCCCACTGCGTTCTTAACTGGTGAACTCCCTGTTACAGGACAGTTGAGGTGCAATTAGGGCGAGCTCTGCCTTTCATTTAATGAAGTGTCGTAACGATCCATTTAGCCTGCAACATATTGCAAAAGAATGCTGCACTTGCACTTGGTCAAAATGTTAGGGGGGCCAACGCCCCCACCCTACCCCCTCTCAACTTACGTTTATGTACGAATATATATTTCCTGGTAGACGGTTAGGTAAATATTTAGCTAAACCCTAACACGGCCAACCTATAGAACTAACTTGTTACAGTGGAAAATCGTCTCTAGAGGATTTTGGTTTTCGGGTGTGACTGTTGGTATTTGCTGTTAGTATGGCTCGGTCTTTCCGTTTTATGTTGTAATACAGTCCAGATTGCTGCAGTTCATCGTTTTCCACAGCCTTGAGTATTTTGGCTTATCGCCTCATGTTCGAGTTAAAGATGGTATATTAGCTCACTCCGGTAGGCGGACTTTGGCTGTGCAGCGACGCTTCAGGAGCTTAGTCTTCTACGCCAACTGAGCGGATCATTGCGACGAGTTTGGCAGTAATTCAGAATTTCTTGGCCTATATGAGGTAAGTTTTTGCATCTTCTGTTCGCGCCACGGTTTATTCAGATTTGCTCTAATTTGCGCTATTGGTTTGCAGTCGTTAGTATCGGGTCAAAAGTACATGGTCAGTTTTCGCCGATTGAATGCCTCCTGTGTGACCATTACTTACATTATATCAACGTGATTTTGACCGAGTAACCATCTTGTGCAGCTGATTGTGAACTATGCTTTTTCTCTGGGAAAAGTGAGAGTCCCATGTGGGAGCTGCGGGGAAGGTGTTACAATTTCCTCTTGACCATTATTTAATAATTGTGTTTGTAACTTGTTGCAATGCCAACTTCTGCTCGAGTAGTACCCTTCAGACCCTTGCGCATGTTACTTTGAATTTCGACGTTGACAAATTTTTGAGCTATGCGAATTGCTAGCGGATTCGATGGAATTCCTTCAGAATCTCTTGAACGTTACCGTTGCTTTTATCATATCGCGTGCCGTGTTTTACGCACGACTCCGTTAGTTCGTCCCTCAGGTCTGGCCGGAGTGTTGTGTCAGTTATATGATATTGAACTTTAGAATCTTATTTCAACCTTTTAACTGTTTGTTGATTATTGTAATTTTACATTTGATCGTTTATTGTATGCACGAACTTGTGATGCTGCGTATAAGGCAGATTTGTGATATTTAGGCTAGTACCATTATTCTAGCGTGTTGCTTATTGGATGCACTCCGAGTACTATAGGAATTACACGTAAGTACCCCTTGTACTGGCTATTATACATTGTTATTCTATTTTAATATTATACACTGTTATAGTTTACTTATCTTATTTTGTTACTGCTACCCTCTTTTCTCGAATTATCTGGCGATTAACTGCTGCCGTAGAGTTTTTGAGTTTTCGTTTCTCTCTAAGCACATTTGGTGTAAAAAGACTCGTTGGCGCCCTTTGCATTTATTTGTATTTTAGTAATTTTCTAAAGAACTGCACGCCGTCTCCACTGTTTAGCTAGCCGGCCCCTCAAATGTGTCCATATAGTCTCGTGGTAATTTAGAAGTAGAGTATACGAGTCGAAAATTTGGTGTCAAGCTATTGGTCTAAGCGATATATTTGGTTTGCGTATTTTTGGAAATGCATAAAAATTAGAAGGTTTACTATACTGTGGTGTTAGTATACTTCTTACAAAGTCTGTGAACCGTCTTTGTGTTTGTTAAGTGTGTTCTAGATTGTTGTCTCTATTGTACATGTTGACTCTTTCTTTATCTTAGTGCATTGTGCCTGACTGCTTAGTGTCATAAGATTTTCATTGCATGTGTCTGTGGTCCAGTATTACAGTGGCGTTACCTTTGTCTATTTGATTGTGTCATCAGTTTCTAGCCTATACTTGAACGACTTTACACAATCAGGCAAAACATTTTCAAACAAAAAGAAACTGTCACTACACAAGCTAAAAACCGATAACACAATTATAATTCTACCTACAGACAAATGTTATAATTAATGTTGCTTAATAAAATATTTGTGTTCCTAAAAATGACATTTTACTATTATTCAGCTGACATCCTAGTAAACACGTGACTTTTTATTCCACAGCCCATTGAGGTCAAATTTTTTGTTGGGTCTTTTGATAGTTAACTATGCCAACTGAAGGTACATAATATTAATACGAGTAGTAGGAATTTTGTTGTAGTTCCTGCTCTTTAACAAAACTTGCATTATTTTAGTCGTTTAGACTAATTTGATGCAGCAGTAAAGCTGTAGATTGTCAATTGTTCTGTCTCTTATAGTTATTATTATAATATACTCAAGAAGTGTGGCGGCAACCCCAATTTATTTAAATATGTTTTGCCAGTTATATTTTTGTAATGAACTATATGTTATATTCAAATACATGAATTTGTCTACAGTTCAGTGGATGCAGAAGTCACACTGTATAAAGAAATGTTTACAGTACACTTCACTAAGCTTCTTAAATTTCTAATGCTTCAAAACGAACCGCTGGCGCTGTTAGAGTAACTGCTGAAAATGATGTACAAAGTTATTGTGTTTTTTCTGAAAAATTGCTGATAATTGAATACAACTTACAATGTAACTGATGTAAACTTGTTGGCAATTTAGGAAAAATGACTGAAAGTTGTTGACAATTGAAGTGAAGTTCTAGATATTTGGTACAAACTAACTAAAAATTAATCAAATTTACTGAAAATGTGCGGACAACTGAAGAGAAATTTATATAAGAAATTGAACTTCGTAAAGATTTGCTGCAAACTTAATAAAAACTTACCTGCAGGTTATAAACTCATTGAAAGCTTGCTAAAACGTTAGTTACATAAAGTTAGTACAAAGTTACTAAAAATTTGATGGAAACGTGTTATTTAAACTTAATTACAATTTGCTGTAAACTTACCAAAATATGTGGCAAGGCTTATAGGAACATTGTTGATAATCGAATTTGATAAAAAGTTGAGAATTGAATGTAGAGCTGCTATAAATTTGACGCTGAGGGTAAGATACGGCCATATTTACTAAATGGGAGACTTTACAGCTAACAGTATAGGAAATTGGAATTGTTACGAAATTTGTTGCAAACATAATAAAAAATACTGTTACATGTTCTGAGAAGTTACTGCAAACTTAGAGGGAAGCTGCTGCAGAGTTACAGAAAAATTGATGAAAACGTTCTAGTCGACCAGAGTAACTTTCTTACAAAATTGTGTAAATCGTATGTAAATAGAACTTGAGTTTCAATGCAAACTTATTTCACAATTAGGCTAATTTACTGCAAATATACGTCAAAATTAACAGGCAATGAATTTGAACTTTGTAAGTATTTACTAAAAAAAATTGAAAAATTTGCTACAAACTTCATAAAAAGCTACTGCAAACTTACTACTAGAAAGTTAATATAAAGTTACTGAAAAATAGCTAGTGACGTGTTATAAAAGGTGATGATAAAATTGCGACAAATTCACCAAAAATGTGTGGTAAACTTTCCAATATTCGATGTTATTTACAAAGTTGTTGAAATTATATGTAACGTTGCTAAAAATTCGATGCAAACTTACTGAAAAGTTGCCGCATGCATAAACATGCTAGAGCACTTAATGTCGATTTGAGTAAATTTACTAAAAAATCTATTGATTTACTAGAAACATTCTGCAACTTAAAACGTAGTTGAGAAATTTGAATGTAAAATTGCTATAGATTCGATGCAAGCCCTCTAAGATGTGACCATATTTTATAGGAAACGTTGCAGGAAATTGGAAAAATGAGTTGACGATAATTTGTAGTAAATTAAAATATATATATTGAAAATTGAATGTAAAGATGCTACAATTTTGATGCAAACTTACTGGTCAATTTACTAAAAATATGCGACAAACCTATTGATAGTTGAAAGGAAACATTGCAGGAAATTTGACTGTAAAAGTTTGCTGCAACCTTGCAAAAAATTTACTGTAAATTACTGTAAACCAAGTTGCTGTAATATTACCGAAAATTAACTGGAAAGGTGTAAAAAATTTCATAGTAAATGGCGGTAAACTCGTTATAAACTTGTGCAATTTTTTTTAAAATTTATTGGAAATTGCATTTGGTGAAAAGTTGCTGTGAATTTAATCAGAATTGGGTAAAAAGTTAAAAATGTCCTATCAATTTACTACAATTCACAAAGTCTATAAAAATATGATGTAAAGTTGCTATAGATTTAATGCAAACTTAAAAATATGCTGAAAATGTGCCGAAAACTTCCCGATAATTTACAAAAAACGTTGCAGGAAATAGGGCTTTGCATACTTAATACCAACATACTTTAAGATCCAATCTCCAAACTAAAAAGTATTTCAAACTTATGAAAAGATACCGTAAACCGGGGTTACTTTGAACCGGGGGGAACATTGAACAAAATGACAAATTTGTTTTAAGGCCGAATATCTTTTTGAAAAACATGCTAAGGAGTTTGGCAGTCGTGCAGGTTTATTCGAAGGTATTTAAAAACTAGATTGGCAACATTGGTTTAGTAACTTATGTTTATGTTGGCGCTCCTGGAGCATTGTTATCATAACCTAAAATTGAACAGTTTTAGCAAATGTGCAAACTTCTATAGCCCGAAAGGTAAATTTTAATAACTATGCCACACAGCTTTGTATATAAGGTCATTAATGTGTTTTTAAGCGTCCTGTTTAGTAAAATTTTCGTAGAGCAATAATTTTTTTTTAATATGCACTTTTATTTATTCGGTGCATTTTCCGTCTCTCTCGGGGCAACTTTGAACGACCATTCAAAGTAACCCCAACCGATAAAACTAATATTTTCACTGGATCTTTTGTAGAAATATGGTTCGTTCATATAAAAGGAAGCCGGGAGTAGGAATTATAGAAATTATAAACCAGAGACACTTGATTTAGCTGTAAATTTGATAAAATCAAAGAATTTAACGTTCCGAGAAGCAAAAGAACGATTCAAGATTTCTGTAGGAACGCTATACAATAAATGTAAAGAAAAACACCCTAATAACGTAGGACGACCAAAGGCACTAACTGATGCTGAGGAATTTAGTATTGTGAAGAACGCTCAAGTTTTGTCTTCTTGGGATTTCCCCTTGACGATGTTGACGTTCGAAAATTAGTTAACTATTATTTGGTAAAAACAGGAAAAATAGTTACGGAATTTAAGAATAATTACCCGTCAAAAGACTGGACGCTGGGCTTTTTAAAACGGCACCAAAATGAAATAACCTTACGCACCTGTCAAAATATAAAAAAAATAGGGCTGCTGTGTCAGCCAAAATAATCGAGGATTACTTTAAAAACCTAAATGTCACCCTCGAAGGAATACCAGCCGCAAATATATTTAATTTTGACGAGACAAATCTCTCAGATAACCCAGGGTCGAAGAAGTGCATTTTTAAGAGGGGGGTTAAGTATCCAGAGAGGGTTAGAGACTTTTCGAAAAGTGCAATTTCTATAATGTTCTGTGGCAGTGCTGCAGGTAATATGCTACCAGCATACATAGTATATAAATCCGAACATTTGTGGACAACTTGGTGTGAAGGTGGGCCACCAGGTACGCGCTTTGGAAGAACTAAAAGCGGGTGGTTTGACGCATTTGCTTTCCAAGATTGGTTTGAAACCATAGTAATTCCAGCAGCTAAGATATTACCTGGTAAAAAGGTGGTGCTGGGTGATAATTTGTCAAGCCACTTTAATGATCGAGTCTTAAGTCTTTGCAAAGAAAATGATATTTTGTTTTGCTGCTTGCCTCCAACTCTACACATTTGTGCCAACCTTTAGATGTGTGCTTTTATGCACCTCTGAAACGATACTGGCGGACTATTTTGGACACTTGGAAATTGGGTTTAAAAAAGAAATCTCAACTTTTATCAAAAGAAGAATTTCCACGTTTATTAAAAAATCTGTACCAGAAACTCTACCAGAAGGTAAGGAGGAATCAAGAAATATGTCCTCTGGCTTTGAAAAATGTGGGATTTATCCGTTTAACCCTATTAAAGTGTTGGAGCGATTACCAGACTATCAAAAAGAAATACCTGACGAGGAAGAAATCGAGGCAAACGTTTCTACTGCTGTCATTGACATTTTAAAAGATTTACGAGGTGTCAGTGAACAAGTGCCTAGGAAAAAGAAAAAGAAGATTAACGTGCCTGCAGGCCAAAGCATTAGCATTGATGATATAAGAGCAGAAGAAGAAGCTGCTACTGTCACACTGCCAGAAAGTGACAGTGATGTAATGTATGAACAGGAAACAGATGATGAAGAAGTAGAAGAAAATGAAACTGTTGCAAATGAAACAGCAAATGAAATTATACCTGTAGTTGGCAAATACTATGTAGTCAAATTTCAAGTCAAGAATTTGCGAAATATTTTATTGGACAAATAATTTCCATTGATGAACTTACTACTGAAAATTTGGTGGAGGTGAAGTTCTTAAGATCTTGCAAGAAAGTCAATAATAAGTTCGTGTGGCCTCAGGTTCTAGACCAGGGGTAATACCTGTAAATGAGTTAATGAAGGAACTCACTGCTCCAATTATAGATAGAAGAGATGCTTTGCTGTTCAAGCCTGTTGAAATTAAACAGTATTTAAAATATTTGCAATAACCCTACGGTGCCTGTTATCAAAGTAAAACACCAAATATACTTAAATAATACTTATTACTTGTAAGAGAATGTTATTTTTAGTTTTTGTAACAATTTAATTTTTTGTTAGCCATCTACTTGTTATTTTTGTATTTTTTAATAAAAGATGCACATTTCATTAAACTTTCGTTATTTCTCATAACTGATAGGTAATTACTTGCCATTTTTTTCTGCGTTTGTGGGTATAATAAAAATTCTGTTCAATGAAACCCCTAGTACGGGGTTTCATTGAAAAATTTAGTATTTAGAAGCATGTTCAAAGTAGCCCCACTCGGGGGGTAACATTGAACAGCCGAAAAAAAATTAAAAAAGGCATTGTTTATAATTTTTAAACATTTGTATTTTGTATTTCTATTGTGGACCCATGTCCCCCATAATGTATAACTCAAATTTGGGGAAACAGAAAGTGTTGTGAAAATATTGCTGGTTAAAGGCAAAAATCGTTCAAAGTAACCCCGGTTTACGGTACTGCAAAACATACCAACAAGTTACTACAGTTTTAGTTATAAAAAGTTGGCTGCAAACGTGTTAAACAATTTTGAGGTAAATTGCGGCAAGCTCACAAAAAATTCGTAAAAGAAATTGAACTTGGTAATAAGGTGCTGCAAACCTACAAGTTACAAACTCAACGATAATCTGCGGTAAACTTATTGGAAGATTGTCTCAAACTTACTGAAAATTTACTAAAACCGGATAAAGATTGATGAAAATTTGAGGAAAACTGAACTTTTAGAAGAAAACTTGAATTTTTCATATAAAATTACTAGAGATTTGATGCAACCTCACTAAGGAATTGGTCAAATTTACTAAAAATGTGCGGCTAAATTGCTTGCTGGTCGTTAGAAATTCAGTGAAAATTTGATACAAAATTATCAAAAATGTACTGCAAACAAGTTACTTTAAAAGTATTGAAAAGTTGCTAGAACTATGGTAAAGATGGGTGCTGGTAATTTACTATGTTTACTAAAAATTTGCTGTTAATTTACTAAGAGCTCCGAAAAGGAGTCTGCTTTCCGGGCGACAGAGACAGACAACGTGACATTGTGAATGATGAATAATGACGAGGCTTCTATAAAAGATATATTTATTAATTTATTTACAACTTTCTACATATTCTATTCTATTTCAGTTACATTTGTGTCTTGCCAAAGGGCATTCACTTTTGATTTCAAAAACATCATTGATGATTTTGTATTTTATTATGTAGTAAACTACACTTCTGAAATTGTAACAGGTTTTAGGAAAAAAAATCATATTTTGTTTCCTTGTAGTTGTTGATTATGTAATCAGCTCTATGGGGTGTCAATAACTCTGGACTTTTGCAGGTTGGCTCCGTATCTCTATCAGTTACAAAAAAATAAAGAGCTCGCCACAGTATCTTTTTTTAATACAGTTTAGGAGGTATAAGCAACATTATCATCATTGCTCATAGCAACAGTCGACGATAATCCTAGTTGGATCCAAGTGAACCTAATTAATTTAAAACATGATATTATAGGTATACTAATCAAAAGCAGTGGAGGCTCGTGGATGATTTTGCTGGTAGGACCAACCGAATGTAAAATGCATTTATCACCACCTCGCAGGCAGGGGCAAATTCTGACAACCCGAGATCTAAATATTTTGTATATGGACTGGCAAAAGTTAACATTAGTGAAAAATTACCAAACTTCACGAGCTAATAAAATATGAACTGAATCGAATATATCTTTCATTTTTCATTTAAATGTATAATTCGGCCAAAAAATTGTTTCTCCATTGTTCGAGAATTTAGTGTATCTTCGCTTGAAATGAGTAAATAATAAGTATGATATACTAATCGGAATTTATTGCTGGGTTTATTTAACTGCTTAATTTCAGACTTTTGTTCAAGCGAGTTAATGTTATTCATGTTGGATATCGGATGCTTTACGCGCGTAATACTCCAACAACTGCGTGATAAATCGAAGGTATAATTAAACAACTAATAATCAATACCATAATATATGAAAACTGTAAATTAATATAAATAAATGTGATTAAAATAACAAGCTTAAGCTTAAACGCCGTGTTTCGTCATCTGCACTCGATGAAGTCAGCTTCGTGCTAACGTTGTAAACATCGAAATTAACAATCTGAGACACGCTCTTTCACAACCGCAGCGCAATACGACTGATTGGGCCAAACATGAACTGGCTCCAATTTAATGCTAAACAGCCTTTCTTTGAGACTAACTCCTTTACCGCTCTCCCCCCGCTGCAGCCCATAAACGGTCCAAAACCTGGGCCACTTCGATCTGGTTCTAATGCGTACGTGAAAGCACGCAAGAGCTTATAGTACAATTTATATACATGAAATAAAAATTACTTGTGCTTAAGTACGAATAAATGTGTCTTTCAGAATTAAACAAAATCTTGACTGACTGGTTTGTTATGGTAGGGCTATGGCTCCTTATAGCGAGCCGCCATTGACAAGAACTATTAATTCGTTTATCATATACTTTTATAAAAAAGTACTGCTTCTTTTAAATCCAACAGAAATTTAATTCTTATTTGGCTTGAGAATATCCACACCGAGGAAAGAGAACATGAAAAACTTGGTTTTACTGTATTGTGCCAATTACTAGGCTATACAGTTTTAGGTCACTAATTTGGCAACGATTAACTTAAAAAACATACATAGTGATTTTTTAAAAACTCAATTGCAGCAGGCCCTGGATAGCATAAATCAGTTGGCAGTACTGAAGTGTATTGTCAGTCTATGTCAAATTCGAGATTTGCAGGTTAAGTTTTGCGTCAGTGTGTGTCAAATAGCAAATAAAACCTAACCTACTAACCTCGAATTTGATATAGATTGACAATGCATTTCAGTACTGCCAACTAATACAGGCTATCCAGGGCCCACTGCAATAGAGTTTTTAAAAAATCACACTGTACCTATTTATTGGGATCCATAGGCTAATCTTACAATAAAATGATGAAAAAACTTCACGTTGGAAAATTAAAAATCTCAGTATCGAGCCGTAAACGCTTCTAAAAATGCGTCAAATATTTATTTAGTCTACGTCATAGTGCTATTAAACATGTTGTATGTGTGTAGGAGGTAAGAAATTAATTGGAATATTTTATGTACGGGCTTCGAACAATCTTAGTTATAAATACCGATATTTGTTTTAAATTCTATATTTGTCATTAATTAATCCTTGCGACCTATCATACAAAACGTAAATGAAAAAGATAGAAAGTATGTATATTTGTATATGTATCAGTGTCTGATATTTTTCAATAACTTAAGCTTTAAATGGGAGCAGAGAATTTTTGGTTTTCGGGTGGAGACTGAACGCGCACTAGGCCTGAAGCTAGGCCCGTTGTCCTACCTCTAACCAGAGCTGGGCAAATTACTTTTAAAAAGTAATTAATTACCAATTACCAATTACCGCCCAATGCAGTAATTTAATTACCAGAGATTCAATTACTCACAGGAAATAGTAATTCAATTACCAATTACTTAGTAATTGTAATTGTACAACATCAATTACTTTTTCAATTACTTTCAATCAAAATTATTGTAATATACGTAGTTTTATTTAGTAGAACCTTTTTGCAAGTTGCAACTATCATTAGTGTTGTGTCGATTCGTAATCGTAATCTAAAAATGCTTAATTTTTATGTTTTGTTAGATATAGTAACCTACATACTCTTTCACTTTTGAAGGTTTTTAGATAATTAAATCTTGTAGCTACATGCACCGTTCACCAAAACCAAAAGTTTTTAGTTTGTTTTGAAGTAAGATGTAAGTAAATAAATAAATTCAAGGATAGCAATTATACAAGGTGTCCCAAAAAAAATGCGACACCGATTTGGCATAGATTCCTTAGGTTATAATAAACCGATTAAACCTAATATACCTTAGTACAAATCTCTTCAGTAAGAAGGTATAGGGACTTGAAAGTTGAAATGTATATATTTTTTTTTACATTAGTTTCAACAGAGGTTATCACTGAAGTTGAGCTTTTTATCACGATTGCGGATTTAGTTCCCGAGGCCCGTAGGGCCAAAGCAAATAAACCACATGAGGGATAAAAAGGACTGGGCCGAGGGGTACATTGTTTTTTAAATTCGAGAAATCGCGGAATTACAACATTTTAACCAACTTTTGTAGGTTATGTTGATGTCGGTTGACGTTTACCTATCGTATGGATTACTTCACTGCCCATTTCTCGTATTTTATTTGACGATTTCGACGTTCTTCACTGTTGATTTAAAAACAATAATTTTTTTGAATATGGAGAAATGTCGAATTTCATTTTGGCTACATTTTGTAATTATATTAGAAAAAATAGCACGCTGAATATGTTATAAAAGTAATTTTTACATGTTCGTAATAAATTAATCCATCGTTTTGCATCGCTCGCTCGTAAATTAAACATTGAAAAACTCTCACTTTTCTTAACTTGTAGAACAATGTACTATTAAATACGCCTAACATGAGGCTGCATGGCGAAAATATGTAACTTACCTAAGTATACAGGGTGGAGCATTGGATTTTTTAATTGTTTGACAGCAAATTTCTATTTAAATTTTGTAGAACACTACGTGGTGATTCAATTGGCGCAACTTGAGTATTTTTTGTTGGCTCAGTTAGCAGGGGCGGACTGGCTAGGGATGCCGGGATGCGATCGCATCCCGGGCCCTTGAGCCGTCCGGGCCCGCAGGCTTTAAACTAAAATACAACACCACTAGGGCGTTTACACATGCACACGCCTCACAATTAATTTGTAATCCATGTATTATTTAAATGTAATTAAAAATAGCGCTTTAGGGGCCCCAAAATCCTACAGCACCGGAAATATCTTATTGATGTAAATACTTCTTTGTGTATAAAAAATCGAAACCCCACTCGATTAGTATTTGAAATAGCGCGCGCCACGATCGACAGCCGGAAAGCAGAGAACAAGCCCTTGCGTTGACAGTGGCAGCAAACTCCTCAGTAAAATGTTGTTGAAGTAGTTCAATTGGTAATATATAATGTATTGTTATGATATTGGTACAGGGGTCTAAAAATCAGATTAAGAAGATTAAAAGAATACAGTATTAAAAATTATAAAGATGAATTTAGATGTGAAATGTATATCAAAATTATTAAGATTAATTTAGAAAAGAAAGGAAATACAATATATAATTTAATTAAATGAAGCTAATTGAGAAAAAGTAGGATTTTAACTTAATTTAATATCTGAAATGAAATTGGAAGTTAATTACAAATATTTTTCCGAAATATACTATTTAACATAGTAGGTATTAATCAAATAATAAAGCTTTAATAGTGTGTTGGACTGGAAAAAATAAACTAGATCGCTAAGGAGGAACCAAAATGATGTAATGTAATTTTGTAAAATTTGAAATTAAGAAATAAACCCTTTTATAAGTTTTTAAAAATAAATATTTGTAATAATAAAAGGGTTCAAATTACATACAAATTGCCGGGATCCATAGCTTAGTGGTAAGCATTCTGGCTACTGATCTAAGGGTCGAGAGTTCGATCCCCGATCCCGGTGCGGTTTTTAAAAATAAAAAAATGCTGATGCAAGCCTCTACAGAATTCAATCATTCGGAAGTGATGTAAAGTCGTGGGTCCCATGCTACTACGATGTGTAGCATGTAAAAGATCTCTTGCTAGGGTTGGAACTCCTTAGTCTCGGCAAAATTCTAAGTAGGACTAAGGTACAGTTGCGGCCCCTACAAACTCAGACACCGACTTTTGACACGCTTGGCACTGTTAGTTTATGTCAAATTCTAGGTTAGCCGGTAAGGTTTTGCGTCAGTTTTGACACAGATTGACGCAAAACCTAACCTGCTAATCTCGGATTTGACATAGACTTACAGTGCCACCAACATAAACAGTGCCAAGCGAATGACAGGCCGGCTTAAATTTCTTGTCTATCACAGAATGTGTCAAAAGTCGGTGTCTGAGTTTGTAGAGGCCGCAACGGTACCTGGTACTCTGCATGCCTAGACCTTGTCCACGCGGTTGGTAAAAAGGGCATATGAAGGCCTACTTGCTAGACACGAGTCTCCCCGAAAATACTACTACTACTACTACTACTACATACAAATTGGCGGGATGAAGAAAACTAAAAACTAAAATATTAAAAGAAGAATAGGGAAAAACTATATAGATGAAAACTAGAATGTGGTGAAAAAAGCAATTTAATACAATTATAATCTACAAAGGCAAATAAAAGTAAGGGAATGTTAATTGAGTTTATTGTGGAATTACATTTGCATCGACTGAATTGGATAACAAGGAACGCTTTACAAGGGAGGTGGTTTGCATCGACATCATTAGCAGAGTCAGCAAATTTGTGGGGCTTGTCAAGTGATATCTGGTGGCTTGCCTCTGGTCAAGATTCATGGTGCTGGGTTGTAGCAGAATTCATATATGTGATTTGATTCAACATTAAAGTAACGCATCTGCGGCTGAGGTCTATTTTGATGATTACTGTGGTGTAGATGCCGATTCTTGTGGCGAGCTGGGTTCCTGTGTTGATTTGGATCCGGAGTCTGGACATCTTGGCAGTTGGTTATCAGTTGAGGCCTTCGCCGTGGCTTTGAGTGGAGCAGTTTTTTAGCGTGGTCAGTTGCAGAGTTGGACGTATTGGGTTTATCAGCGGAGAGTGTTAGGTTTAATAAAAAATAACAGAATCCAGGTAATTTAAAATAAGAACTGAAAGAAAATAAAAAGTAAAGTGAGTTAATTTTAAAGGAAGTACTTGTTATTTGAGATTGTCGTATGACAAATGTAACCATGAAATATTTGTAATTGAATTTTCAATACTAGTTTGAAATGTCAGTTGACAGAAGTTTTGAGTTGCCATAATAATATAGGAACATCAAATTTCAGAATATAAGCAATCTAGATTAAAAAGAATCCGATCTGATTTTCAGTTAAGTGTATCTACTCGGGCTAGCAGAAAATAATTTTGAATATCCAGAATACATAAATAGGGCAATTAAATTAAATAAAATTCAATTATAATATACGATAACATAATTTGGGCACACAAAGTGGAGCTAATCACCTTTAACAGTATAGATAACAATAATAATCCCAGCCTAAATTTTAATAAAAAAATTATGTTACTTACACAATGAGGATGTATATAAATTCATTCATATATATTTATATGTTGTTTGTTTATGAAGTAGTTTTAATGATTCTATTTCTGTTTTTATGCCTTAATCTTCTTAAGAATGAAAGCCTAGTCTTTCGAAACGTGGGAGATGTGAAAAATAAGAAAGTATGTAGTTTGTTGTTACCATAAACTAAAAACATTAATACCAATGGATCACGAAAGGCTGCAACAAAATATAATATATACATTAATATATCTACTTATTCAATAAGATGCTTATTAGAAAGTTATGCAATGCATGATTCGATCAACATGTTCAGTACATTGAGACTCGCCGCTGACCGCCACCTTGCCCCTTGCCAAATCCACTCACAAGCTCGCAGGTTCCGAGTGACAATTTGGTATTTGCTAGTTACATTATTGGTCGTAGGCCTTCCTCGAATATAATTTTCGCAAGATTTGAACTGCGCGCTCAGGTAGTGTTACTAGTAGGTGGTAGTTACTAGTTGGCGCCTGTTAATCGCGTCCTCAAATAGCGTTTTAGGCCATAAAATGTATCGCACCAGGGAAAAAAATTTTCGGCGTCGGCGATATTGTCTCCGGCGGCTGGGGCTTCGCCCCAGGCCCGAACTATACCGCACAACCTCGTGGGGGCCGCGGGCCCCCCAGGCATCCAGCATCCCGGGCCTATTAGTCCCAGTCCGCCCCTGGTCATGACGCAAATAAACAATCACTATACGGGTAAAATAAACAACAACGACGGCGATTGCCGAATATTCAAGAAGCGTTTGTTTTTTATTTAAAATTTACTATGTAAAACCCTATCTTGCGTCCATTTTTGTACTAGAGCAAATATGAAGCGAAAAGTGTACAGTTGCCAAGGTAATTGGTGAACATTCCGAAATGACTTACTTTTTATACAAAATTATTGGACAATATGGCGTCTTATTCTTGTGCTTGGCCAG
>CALNHX010002661.1:33727-171909 GCA_940337035.1 Agriotes lineatus
ACTCAAAAAATAATCAAATCGAATACAATGCGTACTTCGAACAGGTTATACGTCTCAAACTTCCTGCACAATAACAAATCGTGTCAGTTTGACAGAATAATCCTTCCGCTAACGCGGTGGGACTATTTAACCTGTCAAACTGACACTCTTTTATTATTGTGCAACAAGTTATCGACATATAACCCGATAATAACGAAGTACTTATAGTATTACTTCTGATTATTTTTTTCGTAGCGATCTCAACCAATCAGAAGGCTGGATTTAGTTAAGTTATCTTGTATAATTTCGATTATACAAAATCGATTATACTAGAGTAACTTCACTAGGCGACGGAATACATAACTTTTGTCAACTTGATGTTGTTTTCATGGAGATGACTTTGATCTAGGTTAATACAAACAAATCGAGCTGCCAATAAAGTATTTATTTGTTCCTAATATTGAAATTTACTCAAAAAATAATCAAATCGAATACAATGCGTACTTCGAACAGGTTATACGTCTCAAACTTCCTGCACAATAACAAATCGTGTCAGTTTGACAGAATAATCTTTCCGCTAACGCGGTGGGACTATTTAACCTATCAAACTGACACTCTTTTATTATTGTGCAACAAGTTATCGACATATAACCCGATAATAACGAAGTACTTATAGTATTACTTCTGATTATTTTTTTCGTAGCGATCTCAACCAATCAGAAGGCTGGATTTAGTTAAGTTATCTTGTATAATTTCGATTATACAAAATCGATTATACTAGAGTAACTTCACTGCCCTCAGGGGCTCACATCTTGTGAGTACGGGTATTGGCAATCCCGAGGTGCCCTAGCTGGACCTATACCTTTTTTCAACTAGTCTTGGGAAGGGTCCTCTTCTCTGTCATCTTTCCTATATGGCCTTTCTTGGCCAACTATTGTTTTCTTCCGATCCCGACGCCGTTAGGGTATTCGAAGGCTAGGGGTCTCTCCTCTTCAAGCTAGTCCTTCCCGGGCGAGACTCTGGAACTTCTGTGTGTTGGGGGTCCCTCCGGTAACCAGTCAACTTGAAGCGTACCCGTGGCCGTGCCTTCCTGGGAAGGGGTACGGGGTTGTAGGGACCAGCCATCCCGAAGCTTGGGTGGCTGGAAGCCGGGGAACACTTCCAGGGCGCGGGAGGAATGGATATGGACGCTCGGCTCCACACCAGCGCGGACCCTGCTGTGGGGATTCTATAGGCCGTTCAGCACGAACGTGCAGCGGAAAAGGAGCATAAAGAGATATATAGAGCAAATCGTTGTGTGTGATCTGGTGAACCAGGGGCTGGCTACCCCAAAATAAGTATCGAAAATATGGAGAACGATAAACAGCAGAATGAAAGAATGGCAGAGAGCGAGAGCGAGATGATGGATAAGGGAAAAGAATTTGTAGACTTAGACGAAAATGGCAGTGGATGGGAGCCTAACACGGAATTCTCTAGTATGGAGATGGATCCGTCTTTCAACCCTTTCCTACGGAGGGACTCCAGAATGCATTCTCTGATAACGACAATAAACGAGGTGAAAGAAACTGAACAAACGGAAGAAACATCTGAAATAAATAGTATAAGTGATCAAACAGAGCAAGGTCATGAAACGGAAGATGAGGTATTTCTGGGAAATAAAATAGATAACGAGGAATTGATACAGGAAAGCAGGTTAACTAAAAGGGGCAGGGAGTTCACACCCCCCGAATCGGGTGCCGTGCATAAAAAGGGGAGAATTAGTGATTATATGATACTCAAGGATAAGGCGGCAGGGAAAGATGTCAGAAACATGGAAGACATGGAAGACAGTATCGAAAAAACCAAGCGTAAATACAATGATTATTTATCAAACATACTACACTATGTTGATCAGCTGGACAAGGTAGTAAATGAAAACATAAACACGAAAAAGGAGATAAAAGGAATTAGGACAAAATTAAAAAGGTACACAGATAAACTGGTAAAAGCAGAGATAATGGAAACGACGACAACTATTATAGAGAAAATGAAATCAACAATTGTAGGTCAGAAAGCGAATAAAAATAACGGACAACCAGAAATATTAGGGAGAAACACCCAAGCAGTACAGTGTACCCCGGAAATGATACTAGAGGACATTAAAGAATCCCAAATATATGAATATGATAAGATCATGGGACAGTTCAAAGGTGAGAGAGAGTGGAAGGACCTAAGGGAAATAATTGACCTCACATGGCAAGAAAAGTGCTATCAAAACACGAAAATCGCTTATGGGGTAGACACAATAAGAGAATATAAGACTGACACCGCTATAATCATAGATCAGAAATGTTAAATAGAGAGTGAAGTTTTTCAAATAATAAGAGATATATACCCAGAGGTAGCTATACTTTTTAAGGAGGATCTCGAGAAAATAGAATACTTAAAGAAGAATACGGAAGTGACAACGAGTAAAGGGGGTAAGGAAGGGAGAACAAATACCTTGTACATTCTACCGATTCCTTCGGGGTCCAAGGATAACTTGCTGGATGCGGAACAACTTTTCGAATTGCTAAGAGATTTCAAGAAGGAATTAGAAAACCATGATTCGACAGCTATTAACCTTATTATGGGTGAAAACCTGGAAGATGAATATTTGAGGAAATGCGTGGAATTCAATTTTAATGGTACAAACAAACAATTTACCGTGGTCGATAATAAAAAGGTGAACAAAAAAGCACCGAAACTGATAAATGATGGAAATAAAAACTGGCCGAAGTTAAATGACAGAAATAAAAACTGGCCAAAGCTAAAGGAAGGGACAGAGAAAATTATTGTTAAGACCGGAGGGAAAAACTACGCAGACGTTCTCAGGGATATGAGACAGAATACAGACATGGTGAAACTGGGGGATCAAGTCAAAAATATAAGAAAAACAGCTCAAGGCGATGTCTTACTGGAGATTAAAGGAGGTGAGGGAAAAGCGCTAGCGGTTAAGGGAGCTATAGAAACCAGTAGTAGTGGGAACAAGGTAGAAATTAAAAAAGACACTACGGTGGTGCATATTGGGGACATCGAAGCTGACATTGAAGAAGAAGAAATAGTGGAAGCAATCCTTAAAAGATTTAGGGGAGCGGCGAAAGAAAATGTTAAGATAATATCTTTAAGACCGAACCATAGCGGAAACAAAAACGCTACGGTTGCGATTAAAAGTATCCTGGCCAGAGAACTGAATAAAGATGGTTATATAACTATTGGATGGGTGCCCTGTAAAGTAAGAAGCAGAGTGAATATAATGAGATGCTACAAATGCCTGGAATTTGGTCACCGAACAGCGGCATGCAGCGGTACGGATAGATCCGAACAGTGTATAAACTGCGGGAAAGAAGGACATAGAGCTAAGGAATGTAAAAACGAGAGATTCTGTACCAGTTGTAACGCTCCAGGACATAGGGCAGATCAAACGAGATGTCCGCATTTTAGAAAATTAATAGATGAGAGAGCTAAAGCTACGTCTACGAAGATAGGGTACAGAAATCGTAGCCAATATGCGAGTTGTACAGATTAACGTCGGGAGGGCCTGGGCTGCACACGATGCAGTCCAAGCAGCTGCAGAACGGTGGAACACCGACATTATATTTTACCAGGAGCCAAATAAGACATTGGTGGCAAATAAACGACTAGTACACGATCTTAGGTTAAACGTGGCAATGTACGTAAGGAATAAAAAAGTTGGTATTCAAACACACTACGCAAAAAATGGATACATAAAAGTTGAATTTAAGGACTGGACAATATACAACTGCTATTTTTCAGGATTTTAAGACGTTTATCGACGAAATCATGGGAGATGTGAGGGACAGTAAAAGAGAAGCCTTAATTATCGGTGATTTAAATGCGAAGTCTACACTTTGGGGCTCGCCCGTAGTAGATAGGAGAGGGGATTATATCGCGGAATGGATGGGATCGTTAAATATATCGGCTGTCAACGATGGAGTAAAGCCGACTTTCGTAAGGAGAAGTAGTTCATCCTTCATAGACATTACAATTGCCACGTCAAAACTGGCAAGCATCATAGCAGAGTGGGAAGTGGCAGAAGAAGAATCTATGAGCCTACATAGGTTTATATGTTTTACGATCAAGGGTAACAAAGCTAGGGCGTCATCTAGATTCAAAGACGCAGTAACGCTCAATAAAAGCATTTTTAGGGAAGCTCTCCTCACAATGATACAGAACCAAAATTTAAACCTCGGTAATGTTACAGAGATTATTAAATCAGCACAAGAATTTTCCAGCAGGAAGCTCGCAACAGGACTTAGGGCAAGACAGCCCTACTGGTGGAATGAGGAAATAGCGGACAAGCGTCAAGAATGCAATAAAATTCGTAGGAGGCTGACAAGAGCGAGAGGGCGTGGAACTGACATCGTTTGGCTGGAGAATCTTGAAGAGCAATATAGGATCGCAAAAAAAGAATATAAAACTACTATAAACAGATCTAAGAAATCACACTGGAAGACCGTTTGCGACGAGCTCGACAATGATATCTGGGGCGAAGGCTACCAAATAGTTACAAGACATCTTAAAAACCCACCTAGTCCTTATGATATCGATAAGGATATAATGAAAATCCTGGAAGAACTTTTTCCCATGAGAGAAGACATTCGGATAGACAGGCACAGAGTACAAGTAAGGACACCGTTTAGCAGGGAAGAACTGACCGGGGCAGCAGATAAATTAAGGACAAAGAGAGCACCGGGGCCGGATAGGATTACAGCTGAAGCAGTAAAAGAAATGGTCCAATCCATTCCAGACAGTGTACTAGAGATAATGAACAACCTCTTAGAAGGTCAAAGTTTTCCGAACATGTGGAAAAAAGCTACGGTATGTCTCATTCCAAAAGGCACTATACAACAGGATGGTACGAGAAAGTATAGACCAATATGCTTATTGGATACTATGGGCAAATTATATGAAACCATGGTCAAGCACAGGTTGGAAGCCGAACTAGAAGCCAAAAACGGCATCTCAGATTTTCAATTTGGTTTCAGAAGCAAACGATCTACCATTAATGCCATTGAACGAGTGGTTGCGTTGGCTACCGATAGCAGAATGAAATGGGGAGCCATAATCTTAATTGATATTAGAAATGCATTTAACACAGCGACCTGGAGCAAAATCATTAATAGGCTGACGGAGATAGGTATCAGTGAATATTTGGTCAACGTGATAGATAGTTACCTAAATGATAGAGTGATTTCCAAAGGCAAGGCGACGATGCATGTGACGCAGGGGGTGCCACAGGGCTCTGTTTTGGGTCCAACATTGTGGAATGTCCTCTATGATACTGTATTACGGTTGCCAATTCCCGAGGGCTGCGCTACAACAGTATATGCGGACGACTTGGCCCTTACAGTAACGGCCACGGACGAGGAATCCCTGATGGAGGATGCAAACGAGTCTCTAGATGCCATTGAAAAATGGATGAAAAATAACGGCCTTACAATGGCAACTAATAAAACAGAGGCGGTAATTATCCAGGGATCAAGGAAACGAGAGGAAATAACCTTTAAAGTGGGCGAGAATATTATAAGATCTGCCAGGCATGTGAAGTATCTGAAGGTTTGGCTAGACGAGAAACTCAGTTTTAGAGAACACGTGAAGCAAATCATAAAGAAAGCCGAAAGACGGGTGACAGCCCTGACTAAAATAATGCCTAACATTAGCGGATTGGGTAGTTATAAAAGAACTATGCTAAATGGAGTGGTACAATCCACAATAACTTATGGGGCACCTATATGGCACGATATACTGCGATACGAAAAGTATAAGAAAATGCTAACAAGCCTTCAGAGAAAAATGCTACTACGTGTGGCTAGCGCATACAGAACGACGTCAGCAGAGGCGTTATATGTTATCACAGGGGTTACACCAATTGACCTCCTAATTAAAGAGAGAGCATATGCATATAAGACCAGAAACGGTATTGGCAGGGAAGAAGAGGCAGCCATTCAACGAAGAGCCGATACCATGACCGAATGGCAAAGGAGATGGGACAATAACACGCAAGTAGCACAGTGGACAAAAAGACTTATACCACAGATTGACATATGGATACGGTGCAAATTCCGGAAAACTGACTACTTTATGACCCAATTTCTTACAGGCCACGGGTCATTTAAAACATATACCCACCGAATCGGTAAATCAGAAACGGAGAATTGCATATACTGCGGTCAAATTGATACAGCGGAGCATACGGTGATGACTTGTGATAAGTGGCACAGAGAGCGGTCACAGCTATACATAGAACTTGGAAGGAACTTAACCGTACATAACATAATTGAGACAATGACACAAACACTAGAAAACTGGAGGAAAATACATCAATTTATAAGAACGGTTATGAGTAAAAAAGAGGCAGAAGAACGTAGACTCCAGGGCCTTTAGCGAAGAAATCAAAGAATGTATGAAAGCTACTGATAGTTGAAACTGAGTTACCTGACTGCCAGATGCACCTGATGTATGGTACACACAACCTTTCCGGGTGCCTTATACGTGGAAAAATGGGGGAGTTTTAGCAGGTAAGAATCCTGCACGCCAACACGTACGGGCGTATTGGTGTCTTAAGAAGATTTCTCCTCCGAGAAAAAAAAAAAAAAGAAGCGCACCTGGATAGCCATGGGATGCTCATTTCCCACAAATGCTTGTGCGGACTAGGGTTTCCAGTCCCGGGATCCGGTCCCGGGACAGTCCCAGGATTCTACCACAGAAACCGAGTCCCGGGACCACAGCCAGCTCAGGCGAAGTCCCGGGACCATGTCAACATGCGTGCGTATACTCGATATCAGAGAATTAGGACGGGTATTCACCGGCGTCCGGCGTATTACTCATGATTTTTGCACATTCTGCATTATATGCCTTTTGCGTAGGCAGGAGACTCAGGAGAGGTATAATTTTCGGTAGGTTAGAATTAATCCTGTGTGTTGTTTCAGCCACATTTGCATATCTTCTTCTATTTATGTATTTGTCTAGTTCTTTTGTTGGATTTAAATATATTTTACGCGTAGTCGTGTGTGTACGTAGTAGGGTTTCCAGTCCCGGGATCCGGTCCCGGGACAGTCCCGGGATTCTACCACAAAAATCGAGTCCCGGGACCACAGCCAGCCCAGGCGATGTCCCGGGACCATGTCAACATGCGTGCGTATACTCGATATCAGAGAATTAGGACGGGTATCCACCGGCGTCCGGCGTATTACTCATGCCTCTTGTACATTCTGCATTATTTACGTTTTGCGTAACGCAGGAGAGGTATTGTTTTCGGTAGGTTAGAATTAAACATGTGTGTTGTTTCAGCCACATTTGCATATTTTCTTCTATTTATGTATTTGTCTGTTTTTTTTTTGTTGGATTTAGATATGTGCGAAGAAGCTGAATAATTTATATTTTCGGGTTTTAAGTGTGTTCGTTATTTGTCTGCTAACGAGTTACAATTAGAATGAATTCCGATTCGCAACCTACCTTCATTCTACATTTTAAAAAATAACGATTTGAAGTCACTATGGCAACAGTTTTATATATTGAAGATAAACAATTGGCGAAATGTAAAGTGGGTTCCTACAAAATTATCATAATCAGAGGCAGCTTGACGAAAGGATTACACACGCACTTTGCAGTTCAAACAAAAGCAAAAGCGACAGACATTTTTACTACCAGAATAAAGCAATGAAGTTGTAGACGAGCCCCAACGCAAATTATCAGCACAGAAATACTTTTATTTAACTTAAAACACTTGTTTTTCTTTGGAAATTTCATTCGGAAATCTCACCTGAAAACTCTTTCTCTTTCGGGACCATTTTCGGGATCTTTGGGACTAGTCCCGGGACCTGAAATTTAGCTCGTAAGTCCCGAAAACACTTTTGGTCCCGGGACTTGGAAACCCTAGTACGTAGTAACAGTAAGGTAAACAAATTTGTCGACTTTTAAAATTATGTGCGAAGAAGCTGAATAATTTATATTTTTGGGTTTTAAATGTGTTCCTTATTTGTCTGCTAAAGCGTTACAATTAGAATGAATTCCGATTCGCAACCTACCTTCATTCTACATTAAAAAAATCTCCTTTCGGGACCATTTTCGGGATCTTCGAGACTAGTCCCGGGACTTGAAATTTAGCTCGTAAGTCCCGAAAACACTTTTGGTCCCGGGACTTGGAAACCCTAGTGCGGACGCGGCAACCATAGATGCAAATCACACTGACATGAGTTGGAGCTCATTGGTCTAGTTAGCATTCGGCAAGTGGACGTATTGCGGGTGTTTTACAGATACATCGACGGCGCATCTGAAGATCATTCCTGATCGAGGTATTCTACTAGAGGCTACGTGGGAGCGCGGCGGGGGTCACAAACTCCTCTGTGCGTACTATCATCCTCAATAATTATTGCTAACTGTCTTGTTTACTCTTGCTTGCATACATGTGTGTGGAATTTGGTGTGCTTACGAGCGAGTGTAAGTGACAACATGTCACTTGAAAGGGGTCGCTAATCGCCTTGCTCTCCGCAGTGTCGTCTTTCTGATCCAGAACCGTTACATCGATGGGGCGTTGCGGAATTTTTGGGTAAGTCGGCAGTCTGTAAATGTATGCATAACGGCCGATCTAAATCCAGGAAAAAATTGCCCCGGGTCCTGAATCTATGTGCCTACACGAGAATCAAAATTCTTTGAACAACAGCTCTATGTTCAACTGATCGTAATATTGCAACATTTCACTTGATAAAGTATTCGAATTCTTTATTTGGAACAGAAATGCTCGAGATAATATTTTGCACTAACGAATTTTCACGTATACAATATACATACCGGGAGTCTCACGCAGTACAGGCCATAAGGTGACTGCCATGTTAAAAACACAGCAGCAACTAACGCTGTGACTTATATGAGATATCTTGATATACAATTGTTTTTAAACCATCTGCGATACTACTACAAAATAATACTGCAGTATTTTTTAAACCGTTGAACAGATATTCATGTTTGTTTAGAAGCGTTGACAGCAAATTGCAACAAACTTCAAAATTGTCATTTGAAGTTGCCGGGAAATAAAAAATACGAGACAATGTGAGCTCAAAAAATATACTCAGCGTAGTTGACCCGATTTTTTTAATTTAACATGGCAGTCACCCTATGGCCCGTACTACATGGGACACCCGGTATACAGTTATAGTATATTACAGTTTTTAGTCATATCGCATGCTTCATAAAGACTCTTGCGTTTCAACATACGGCCAAATTTTTAAATGACAGAACAAAGAAGCGACGATGTCATGCAATTTGGTGGCAGCGCGCACGACAAGCATGTCATTAAGCCCAGCTGTTATAGATCAGTTACAATTACATTACGATAAAATGACATAATAGAGGTCACACTTGTCTTAAAAGATTTCACTGAATTCCCTCAAGACGCATTAAATTCCAGCGATGCGGAAGCAACCGCTCATAGCTACTCAAATTTCCCCAAATAATACACCTGCCGCTACTTAATAAATCCCAGTGGAACACAAGCGACCTAGACCCAATATCGGGCGTTTTGCAACATCTCCTCGCCAAAATAAACCGTTCGAACCACACACAGCCGGGATAAATCTCGACCCAAGGCAAAATTCGGGCGAAAATAGCGCTTTCGCTTCTTTCAGCGCCGCGGCCTTGGCCGGGAAAGCCCCGGAACTAAATATAATTTCCGCAATTTGGGAAAACAAACTCTGCTCTGCCAAGGAAAATAAGCTTCCTACACAGAAAAGGTTACTTACCATCCCATCGCACAGTGATACGGCGACGTGGGAATTTTCCTCGCCCTTCACTTTCCCGGTGTAGTAGCAGCCGAAGGTCATGGGATCGTGCGTCGCCCTCTGCGTGTGGTTCTTCCAGACGTGAGTCACCTGCAGAAATGTTTATCTTAGACGCGAAGTTTGGACGTGTTTGTTTATTGGTGGACGCTTCGCAGGCTTGCTGCTGATTGGAGGCATGAGGAAAGCGTGAAAACTTGGGAGTTCCTGCTGGCGTCCGAAGTGGTCTTCAAAGCGAGTCAACAGCTTTGGAACTGACTTACCCGAATGTTTGGGGATACGAATTTGTCGTCGAAGGTGAGCTCCAGTTCGAGGGTCTGGCCGAACGCTTTGATTAGGTACTGGGGGTGCGGGTCCCAGATTTCTGCTGTTTTGCGGCGGAAATGGCCGCTGTGGTGCCTGAATATGGGGTGATCTGAAAATAATATTATATCTTAGGACTCCTCCATAACTGAATTTCCACATTGAAAAAGGTTGGTAAACAAAATTTATATGAACTATAATTCTCGTCAGAAGAGTTGGTGGTAATTGCAAGATTTAAATTAACACACAATGTTAGAATATTGAATTTTAACGATTCTTGTGTTATACTCTGTTGGTATGCTAACTAAAAATTGTTATTTGGAATACAATGTTCTAAATAAGTGTTCGAAATGGTAAGGCCATAGCGTCTTAATTTCATATACATTGCATAAATGTAGAAAGTAAATCATATTAATGTCATATTTTACTAGAAAATACGCCAATGGTATACCAACTAAATTTTTTAAAAGTGTTAGAAATAGTAAAACCATGGCGTTTAAGATTCCTGTTGGATATGTAGAAGGTAAGTCAACCCAATAGTAATCTTCAGTAGACAATGTAACTTTAGTTATTATTGTATTATACTCTGGTGGTATTCTAACCGAGTGGTTCTATGTGAAATATAATTTTTGAAAGAAGTGTTCTACATGGTAAGACCATAGCGGTTTAGTTTTCTGTACATTGGATATGTAGAAGGTAAGTCATATCAATGTTAGATGTTACTAGGAAATTAGGTTTGAATGATTCTCTTAGCATACTTTGATGATTTTACAGATACACAGCAATTTTACAGTGCGTGTAGAAATGTAGAAGATAAGTCACATCATTGTTATGTGTAGTTTTAAGGATTCTTTCGTCATACTGTGGTGGTACTCTAACCAAGGACTTCGATGTGGAATATCATTTTAAAAGGAAATGTTCTAAATGGTAACACCATGGCGCTTTAGCTTCCTGTACATTGGACATATAGAAGGTAAGTCATATCAAGGTTAGATTTGATTGGAAAATTAGGTTTAAATTATTCTTGTGTCATACTCAGATAATATGCTAACACCCGTATTCATAGTCGTTCGCCAGCGAATCGCCGGCGACTCGCCGGAGTTTCGTTATGAATAGTATGTTGGCGGCACTGTACGTCTATGTCAAATTCGAGGTGATCAGGTTAGGTTTTCAGTCAGTTTTGACAGAAATTGACACAAAATCTAACCTGCTAACCTCGAATTTGACATAGGCGTACAGTGCCGACAACATACTATTCATAACGAAACTCTGGCGAGTCGCCGGCGATCCGCTGGCGAACGACTATGAATACCGGCGTAAGAGTTTCTAGGTGGAATTTAATTTTAGAAGGCTCTAAATGGTAAGACCATAAATAACTAAATTTCTGTATATTGGATATGTAGAAGATAAGTCACATCAACGTTAAACTTTTTTAGTAAATTAAGTTTTAATTATTCGTGTGTCATACTCTGGTGGTAGCTAACGAAGAACTTCGATGTGGAATATAATTTTAGAAGGAACTGTTCTAAATAGTAAGACCATGGCGATAGTATGCAAACTAAGAATTTCTATGTGGAATATAATTTTAGAAATAACTATTTTGATTGATAAGGCCATGAGGCTTTAGATTCCTGTACACTGTACACTTGATATGTAGAAGGTATGTCACATCAATGTTAGACTCTCTTAGAAAATTAAGTTTTAGCGATTCTTGTGTCATATTCTGAGAGTATGCTAACTAAGAATATTAATGTGTAATGCAATTTTAGAAAGAAGTGTTAAAAATGGTAAGGTCATGACGTTTCAGTTGCCTTTGCATTGGATATGTGGAAGTAAGTCATATCAATGTTATATTTTACTACGAAATTGAGTATTAATGATTCTTCTGTCATACTCTAAGAGTACGCCAACCTAGAATTTCTAAAAAGAAGTGTACGAAATGGTAACACCATGGTACATTACTGTCCAAGGGATATGTAGAAGGTAAGCCACGTACATCTAAAATTTTATTGTGATATTAAGTTTTCATATATCTAACTCTGGTAGTATACTGACTAAGTTTTTCTATGTGAAATATAATTTTATAAGGCATTGTTCTATATGACAAGACCATGGCGTTTTAAATTCTTGTACACTGGATGTGTAGAAAGTATAAGTAAGTCATATCAATGTTGGACTCTATTATAAATTCAAGTTTTGCCGATTCTCTTGACATACTCTGATGGTATGCTAACAAAGAATCCTATGTGAAATATAATTTTAGATAATTTTTCGAAAGGGTAAAACCATGGAGCTTTGGATTCCTGTACATTAGATATGTAGAAGGTAAGTCATATCAATGTTAGACTTTATTAGAAATGTAAGTTTTAGTGATTCTCTTATCATACTCTGATGGTATGCTAACCAAGAATTTTGATGTGGAATATAATTTTAGAAAATGTTCGAAAAACCATAGCGTTTTATATTCCTCTACATTGGATATGATGAAAGTAGCTCACGTCAATGTTAAATTTTATTATGATATTTAAGTTTTAATTAATCTTATAAAATAATGTGGTGGTACACTGACTAGCAGTTTTTATGTGAAATATAATTTTAAAAGCCAGTATTTTACATGTAAGACCATGACATTTTAGATTCCTGTACACTGGATATGTAGAAGTAATATCAATGTTGGGCTTTATTAGAAAATTAAGTTTTACTGATTCTCTTCTCATACTCTGATGGTATGCTAACCAAAAACTTTTATGTGGAATATCATTTTAGAGTGTATTCCAAATGGTAAAATCATTGCGTTTTAGATTGCTTTATGTTGAGTTTTATTAGGAAATTAAGTTTTAATTAATCTTATATCATACTGTGGTGGTACACTGGCTAAGAGTTTCCATATGAAACAGTTTTAATTATTCTTGTGCCATACCAACGCTGTCTAGTAGGTAATGGCAACTGCTTGATATCTTTATATAGACTTCACCGAAAAAGTACATGGGTAATAACTGAAAGACTTCAGTTTTAGAAAAGTTTCGTTTGAGTGGCATACAATAGGGATTGTTCGAAATGATACGATCATGAAGTACCTACCAAATTTCTTTGCATGGACTTACAAGATAAAGTTCAGGTGCAATACCTAGACGACTTCAGTTTTATAGCCCTGCTATCCTGATTAAAAGTAACAATAATGGTCAGTCGACGAAGTCCCAAACTTCCTTCCATGGAGTACAAAAATAAAACAGATGTACAATAACTAGATGACTTCAATTTTAGCGCCTTGGGTATTTTGACTACGAGTGACCATATGTAGATTGCGACAAACATTCAATCGTCGTAGAAATAAGCAGATATAAGTCAGATTAGTATGAAATTTCCTGATAAAATTAAGTTTCAGTGGTTTTTGTCCCTTTACATCCCGGCCTAGAGTTTTCATATGGATTTTCGTTATAGATACTGTAACACTGTAACAAAGATTCATTCTGTTTCTACTGCAATTGTTTTGATATCATTATTCACATCGCTTCTCCAAGCAAAAAATTAAACTGATTGAAAGCTTTTCGTGACGACTCGTAGTACAAAAAATATTCTTTAAATTACTATTTGATCTATCGGAAAATAATTTAAAAAATTTCAGTACAACAGAAAATAAAAAATCGCTTTAATTTAAGAGTGACGTATTGAATCACTGTTTAAAATAGAAATTCTACGTGAACTACACTGCAAGAACAGAGTAAAGCTTTCAACTGCTCGTACACTTGAGTTGCATTCTCCCTTACGTTACGGTTCGTTTTTTAAGTAACAGTACCGCACTCTGTAAATGTGGGGTTCTATTGTTTACCAGAGAGTCGATAAGGGCATTTCTGTAATTTGACCGGTAGACTGTTATATTTTATTCCAGAGGCACGCCGCTAGCGTTATCTTCGTCCTTGAATACGATTTTTAAGCGTCTCTTTCCAACTCGTAGTACAAAAAATATTCTTTAAATTACTGCTTGATCTAAAGGGAAATAATTTGAAAATTTTCAGTACAACAGAAAGCCAAAATTAGCTTTAATTTAAGAGTGACGTATTTGAATACTCTCAATTTAGAAATAAGATGAAAAGAGAAGAACTTCGCCTGAACATTCCCATAAATCCATGTTTAATGCTTTAGTAAACATTGGATAGTTTTATACTAACTCTAGTTGCCCAGCTTGGCTTGTGGCCAACAACCCGGGCTTACCATTGCTCAATAGCGTTTTTGATAGAAAGACCTAACCTCTTTATTAAGCGCGGTTAACTGTTATACACAATAAATTCATTTAATTGGCTTTTTCAGCAGAGGCTCAAATCTCACTACAGCCTGTTGAAATAGCTGGAGCCTCGCTGTGGCCATAAATTTTAAAATTCTAAAGGGACCTACTCTACGTATTCATAGTTTTATAGTCATTAGGATGGATTTACAGCGTATTTTGATAGACACTTCCTGCATAAATTGCGTCAAGGGTACATTAATCGTGAAATGAAAAGATTTCGGAAAGTCGCTAGGTTTAGTGCTGGTGCATTTCGTAATACAGAAACAGTTTTTCAGAAAATTCAATTTGAATTAATTTGGGAAGTTTCCAAATAGTCAGATATAATTCTATAAAAGCTGCTATTTAATTTCAACTCGATGCCAAAATTCTTATTTCGTAATGCATATTTCTAGACTAATTTTATGGCATTTGATGTTATTGGCAATCAACTGAGAATAAAACCGTAACGTACTAAGACTTTTTGTGATGATTTATATATAATTCAAACATTACATCTTCCAAACGGGGAGGAAAAATATATTTCCTTGGCTAAGCTAATTTGTAATTTAAATTAACTCACTTGCGTGATCCAACCCAATATCGTTGTGTCGATCGAAATTAGCTCCTTAATTAAACTACTCGCCATAAAAAATAAATACAGAGCCCAAAACCGGAAAAACTATTTAAATCGATGTAAAGCTCCAAACTGACTTACAAAACGCAAATTAGAATTTCTAATGATGAAATTAGTGAGTGTCCTAATTAAATTAAGGCGTGCAAGAGGCGGAACCTTTGTCAAACAGAGTTACATCTACTAGAAAATTTAGAATTCCTTTCATTATATAACGTTTCTGCTGTTTAATTCACCTTGCGTGTTGCGAAGCTGGTCGTAGATGATATCGTGGTCGTGCAGAGGCGGAGGACTTATCTTCATCGGCTTCACAAACTCCATATCTCCGTGCTTCCCCGCGTCGTCCATGGGGGAGGACTTGAGAATCTCCTTTTTGTGTTCTGCAACAAAAATACTTGTTTGAATGATCGATATTAACATTGAAACCTTTTTTATTACAAAATCAATCCAAAAAGTCTAGAAGATGACATAAAAGTGGTACTTCGAGCCGGATCACGAAAGTTGCTACTTGTGTTTACTGGCCTACGAAGACGGCAAAAGCAAAGTATCTTAAAACTTTTTTAACTTCCACAATTCCTACACTAATCTCATTTATTTTAAAATCGGACAATTTATCTGAAGTGCTGAAAGTTTGTTGTTGTTTGGGCCGCTATCAAATTTATGTAACAGCAATTAACAGTTCCGTGCATGAATTTTATTGATAAACCGATTGACGTCGACGGCTTAATAAATTTTGTTTACATGTACATGTCAGTGTTTTTAAGCAAATTAATCTTCAGAGCTTAATGGCAGCCATAAAACGTTGCAGGTCCACATCTGGAAGCTCTGTCCAGGGCCTGAAACTTTCGTCAGAACAGGTCAAGGATGGCCAGGAGAGAGACCGAAAATTACTGGGCCGCAGACCCAATTTTTTCATTGGTTTGGTGACACAATGGACGGCGCTTATCAGTGGATTAATTTTTTTCAGTTTCCTGTTATTTCGAGAGGTTATCGAGCTGCTGCCAGGCTCACGACTTTATTTGAATGTTTACAACAAGGAGTAAAGTATAAAAGTTAATTTTCTTGTCCCTATTACAACAAAATAGAACTACAACTTGGAAATCAGCAACAAGCAATTTATACGAGAGTAAATTAGATAGGGGCAACTATAGACCTGTCAGCCTGAACGATGGTTTCGTCCCAAACTGATCAATAACATCTAGACTTCTCACAACCACTCATAAATGGATCAGAGACTACAAAATTCCCACTGATGTACTCCTAGCTTTGTTAGATTTTTCCAAATCATTTAACGAAGTACCTCATCAACGACTAAATAAATGTCATGAAAAACAAACTACTACAATGGCTAAGATCGTTTCTCGAAGACCGAAAATCGGAAAACATCTCATCCCCCAGAAACGTCTTTCAGTGAATTAGGTACCTCAAGGATCTGCCCTGGAGCTAGTACTTTTGCACTATGCTCCATCGAATAGTTTATAACTTGAGAAGGAACTTTCCTAGGTATGCCGATGATACCAAAACTTTCTCTAAAACTTCTACAGTCTACAAAGAGACCTAAATGACGTAGTCGCTTGGACGATGAAATGGCTGATTACGCTTAGCAAGGATCAAATTCACAGTAAGGCATATTAAAAGTACATCCACCAACTGCCAAATAACATAATAGGATGGGATAACCTGCACTAAAGAACTAGGTATCATAATGGTCACTGTTTAAAATAGAAATGCCACGTGAACTACACGGAAAGAAAAGCGTAAAGCATTCAAAAACGAAACCACCGAGTACTCAAGAAAAACTATTTAATAAAATAATCCTCAAACTCCGTTTCGCGACGAGGCCTCACCGAGTGCACACTATTACAAATGAGGTTGTACATATATACCTTGTTCAAATGAAGCACTTCGCCCAATCGCCGGATAGTGCGCATATATCAACGGCACCATCCGTTTCGACAAATAGAAAAGACAGCATAAATATAGAAAATACACATCATTATGATCATCATCACAAGCCTGCGTCGGTTCACAGCTGCACATAGGCCTCTCCTATCGACGTACTTCTATCCTGTGCAATTTGAAACCAGTGATTTTCTATAAGACTAATACCCCACGATACCACATAATACATCCAACAAGCAAAATTGGAAAACAACTGATGGTTGCTTATCAGTTACGAATTATAACAAATTAAAAAGTTAATTTGCGTAAAGACAGATGAATTTATTTCCAAAATACTATAAAATCCTGATTCAATCAGATGGTGCACCAATTCACCAAATCATTATGCGACATTTTCGCTCAATGACTGCCAATTTTCGGTATAAATCAGCTTCCAAAAGGAACTCTAAACGCATGTCATATGGCATCGCAAGTAAAATAATACGAACTGGAAATATTTGTATATTGAAGTTGTATGCGGAAAATTTTCAAAAAAAGCAAGAATGCCAATTGTGAACCCAAAAATTACCAAACCCTATATAGAGCAGCTAATATAGCTACACAACGACCCTCGAAATTGTCTAAATTACCGTAAAAGCGAAAATAGAATAAATAGTTTAGGGCCGTTGCAGGTTGCAAGGAGCATTAACACAAACTTCATTGTTGTATTGAAATGTAATATTGTAAATAAAAGATTTAACAATCACTAATGGTATTTTTTTCGAATAGACTACATCGACGTTTGTAAAATTTGTAAAAGTCTAAATATAAAGTTTGATATTGAATACATCGAACAACTTTGTTAAGGATTAACATATCAGAATTTTAAGGTTTTTAACCCAAAATATAGCTAGCGCTAAGTGACAAAGTTAATATTAAAGTTTGAGGAATTTTATAGCTTTACTTTAAATGGGGTAAATAATTATTTTCAACGTCCTTACAGCTGCGCTAGTATTAAACAATATATTTATGAAAAATTGAAACAGTTGAACAGTTTATGGGTGAAATCAAACATTACAAATCTTGAAATTTGTTAAATCCAGATGAAAATTCTACGTGTCCTTCCCGAATTCAGACCACTCGTTCCCGTAGAGCGCATTTCAAATCCTGTACCGACTTGCAACCGCTTCCAAACGCGTCAATATAGCCTATTTCTGATCCTACGGTGGACCGTTGCTTAGCGCAAAGGAGCTGCCAGAAAGCGGCGTTAGAATGAATCCGTTTATCTCCGTTTATCCAGACAGTTGACCACATGTGCGTTCAGCTGTACATTTTTGGGCGCGAAAATTTTTTCCCTAACCCTGGCGTGTCTTCAGTTTCACAGGAGTCTCGTTTTCGCCTTCAATGAGTCAACAAGTAATATTGGGTGTGTGATTGTGGCCCCTTACGAGTTTAATCAAGACTTTAGTTGTGATTGAACTTGTGAAATAGTTTGAAGTAGTTTTCCTCTCTAGTTTGACCTCCAGAATACCGTTGTATTATATAGTGTTTGTCATCTGTGACAATTTCTGCCTTTCTCATCGAAATGGCTGCTCGTTTGTCAATAATCTGGTTATACAAAAAACGTTTGTGCAGTAATCGTAGCCGAAAATTCGTATTGAGGAGTTGGAAGCTCTATAATCGCCCTGGGCGAATAACAAATGGAATTTTCAATCGTCCTAGTTTTCCTTAACGGAGTGTCGTCTGTCGTAACACTTGTTGCTCGCCCCTTTGTGGGATATAAATAACGTCCAAACCCTTGACACAACCCCTGGCCATAAAGACTTCGTTCCCGCATTTCTTCAGGCAGCTTGGCAGTTGCTAGGGGATCGGCATCGGCGGCTTCGTTGGACGTCAAGCAATGACTGCTGAATCCCTCAAAGGTATTCGTATTTTTTGTAAGCGCACAATATGCAGTGAAGTAGTCATTTATATGACGAAGTGTCGCCATTTTTCCGTAACGTAGTTGTTGTCATTTAAAATTAAGAATTTGAATAGTTGTTGCCGTCCTTACGTCAGTTTAGATTATTTTTCGTCAAATTTTAAGTCTGTAATAAGCTTAATCGTTGCGTAATTAATAATACTAACCTCTCCCATTTCATTGAAGTTAATGTCAATTGTTTACATGCATATTTACACGTTCATATATTTCATCTTAAATTAGTTGTGCTTTTCTTTATTATATTTATGACGATTGTATGCGAATTTATATTTTGTTGTGTTTCATTTGTAAAGGGGGTTAGAGAGCTGTAAAGGAATTCAAGTAAAGATAAGTTCACCGAGGCTGTACGCTGACCGTTGCCCGAGCACTGCCAAGGTTGGATTTGAGAGGTTGGTTTCACTGTTTCCACTTTTTCAGTGAGCCTACCTGTATTTTCTCGATTAGAAAAGTGGTGGCGTCTAAAGCATTTAACATTGTTATTTCGTTTAATAGGCCGTTGCCCTGATTAATTTCGTAATAAACCACCCCTTCTCCCTGAGTGTAGTCATCATACCATAGTTGGGGCAACGGATATGGTGTATTTTTCCCGATCTGTGTTTTTCATCGTAACCAAACAGTTTAGTATTTTGGATGTTAAACTCATGTTGTAAAGCGTCATTATGTTAGCAAACTGTCGTAAAGGTCGTTTTTAGAGTGTAAACATTTTAGAATTCCGTTTACATTCCAGATTCACTTGTGACGTTCTTTCAGGTTAAGCAACATTGCAAATAAATGTTAATCATAATGCCATGATGCTTGAACTATGAAAAATTAATTAAGAGAGTTAATATGTGAATTCCTGAATTCATTTTAATTAGAATGTTTATTGGATATTTTTACTGCACTTACTACTAAATGAAAACCTGAAAACTTGAGAAATTCAATATGAACTAGCGATATTTTTAAGCTAAAAATTTGAGAATTTGTAACTAGAGTTCTATCTATTCGTTTTCCGTTATAATACACGGATACACCTACAATAATATTCTAACAACTGACATACAAATATATAAAGGCAAAGTTTCGTATTTTATTTTAATATCAGATTCAAAATCACATTTTGGACATTTTTAAACATGGTATTTCATATTGTAATCCTAGAAATCGAAATATGATCTTAATTGTAAACAAAACCCATAATTCTATAACTTCTTTTCATGTGAGATATTGCAAATTCAAATTTTCAGTATAGTAGTAAATATTGTAGTATTAATTTGATATTCAACGCCAAACTATTACATGAAACTTTAAAAATTATATTGATCCTTCAATATTAAAACTCATAAAGTTCTCGTTCTAAGTGTTAAATTTCAACGTCGTATTCCATCTTGAAAAGGCAGAAGTCGAAATATGAATATAAATGTTTAAGAGTTTTACAAGTTTATTACTTCATTATTAATTTAGCTTCAAAGTACAGTCAATTCAAGACATATTAACCATATACAGTTAGTTAAAAAAAACAAAATATTTTGAACAGAAACGGATTTTATAGCTTATCTTAAACTTGGTACGTTGTTACTAATGGTTCAATCTAGACAATTTTAAGTTTTAACAGATCGCTGGTACTGTAGCTTTAGCGGCAAACACATATATAAAAGGCAGCAAAGACAACTGCTCGTGAGAGAAGGGATATGACATGCACCGCACCCGGAGGGAATTGCAAGCGAAATAACCCTTAACAAATGTTGCTTGCCTCCGCTGAAATACGTCACGAAATGTTTAGCTTCAAAACAAATAGAAGATGCCAGAACATATAAGAATGCTGCTTACTAATATGAAGAGTGAATTGAAACCTGATAACTTACAAATCAAAATGGTAATATTAACGGCCTTTTACGATTATTTATCAATTTAGAGTCCAATACAGTTTCTAACAGAAATATAGATGAAGCAATTTTACAACAAACACCTATGCCTCCAGATTAAATTCAAATGTCTATACTGCAGTTTAAGAAAGTGATATTAATATTAAAGGTCATACAAATAACAATTATAATTTGAAGGTAACATCTTGAAGTCTTCAACATGTATATTCCTAACTTCTTAATTAAAATAAAATCAAATAAAAGTGCCAAGTCGCAGTGCTATGATTGCCAAATTGGACAGTAAAGGTCACATTAAGATTAAAATGTTTAATTAGAAATCACAAATCCTCATAATTGCTTGGTCGAGGCCTCGGGTTGCACATGATTTTTTTGACCGGAAACGTGTTTTAAATAAAATATTTTAGCCAAAATCGAATAGGTACCTACTACGCCTTTAGTCGCCATTAGCGAGGCATTTACTATGCTCATTGCATAAGCTTGATTAATTTTCTGTACATGCAAGATTGACACCGAGATTACGAAAACGTGTAACGCCAAAGGAAAAACTGGGAACAGATGTTCGGCCGAGTAAATACAATAATAAAAACATTAAGCTGGAGGAAAAAATAGCATTATCGGAGCCCTGGGTTATCGCTTGTGTATCCATCCATTAAGCGAGACGTAACAGCTTTTTTACTTTTACATATTTAAATTAATACTATTATTAACTCATCGGAACCGAAATAGCCAAATATCTCGGCTAGCGGAGGTCAATTTGGAATTAGTTGAGCAGTTTTGATCCGGCGAATTTCCCAAAGTGCTAACAATTATTTGGTCAAGCTCGATTTGATAGCTGCGTTTTTTTCAGAAGCAGGTCTTGCTAAAATAGACGTGAAGCATAACTTCGCAGATAAAATTATTCTTTAATTAGTTGTTTAAACTTGCGCTACTTTGTTATCGCAAACTAGTTCTTAAACGACATGAGATAACACAACCGTGGGGCTAGAAGACTTTCCGTACTTAAGCAATCAAGTTTTTTCATAATAGAAATACCCAGAGTGACCCATTTATTAACCATAAATAAATAATACTCAAAGTGCAATTAGAAACTTACACAGAAATAATATCAATTAATTCAAGTACAACTCTGGAACACTACGAATAAATGCTACAATATTATGTGTCAGTTTGCAAATAGTACTACGAAATATTGCCTTTTTAAGTTTTACTGTCATGAATCGCTAGCCAGATGAAAATATTACTTTATGATCACATTAGCACGTTTTGAATAGTTTTATCTACATATTATCACTTCAAAGGTCATTTATTCGCTAATGGAAGTAACCGTATTTAAAATTAGATTAGTAAGTTGTAATAATAATTTAAACATTACTCCCACTTGACAAGACTAACATGTCAAAAGTCGCGCAAATAGAGAAATTATGATAAATAATTTGATGCCCTAAAATGTTAATTGGTTTTAAAGGTCCTGTTTTATGATACTTTTAATCACAGCTATTTCCTTAGCAGGCTTTTTTTTAAATAATTTAATCGGTAATCGAACTGCATTCTCTGATTTAGTAAGAAGTATTTAGATTGAAAAGTAAAAAATGAAAAATTGTAATGGTACTGGAATAATATTAAAGAAAGATCGAGATCTAATTATAATAGAATAGAATTTCACAGATTAAATGAAGCTTTGCGGAAATTTTGCAACGACAGAATCGTAAACGACAACGGATACAGAATGATCGGTTTCTATATTGGAAATGAATTGATAATTGAAAATAGCTGTTTCAACCATAAAACAATACATCAGATTATACGAGAGAAACTAAATATGCTACGAGAGACCTAAAACTAATACGAGTTAACCATCCTTAAATGAGAGATGGCACAGTCCTAGCTAGCTCTAACCCTCGGCAGAATAATGGTGTGAGTAAGGACTAGGCAGCGGTCGTTAAGGCTATAAAATAAACTTCATAAATTGACAAATTTTGGGGGCCAGTTATTCAACACAGCATAAACCAAATCTAGTTAATAAATCATATCTCACCTGCCTTTAGAATCGTTTAGCCCCATACCCATTTTTAAAAACGCACGGGTTGTAACAAAATAACAAGGATTACCAGTAACAGTGGCAACTTTTTATTTCTCCCATAGGTAAACCATAACAGATATAAATATTTACAATTAACTCGTGAGCCTGGAATGGTCAATGGTCAAATAACAAAAACAATTCAGGCAGCGCGTGCTGCTTAACAGTAGTTAACAAAATATGGTAAATCCATCAGATTTACAGTGATACAAAATAAGGCGATATGTAACAATTGAAATCCGGATGCAATGCAGTCATTCAGCTAATTTATGAAAATGAAATGTAGCCCTCTTGACCGGCATAAAATTTGTTTAGTTGAAATTACTGTGAGCCGAGTGTTCACGGACACGCTGCGAGAAGCTATCACAGAGTGCACACAAAATTTCAACATTCATTAAGTGATAAAAACGCCATTTAGCGTTTGCCAAAAACTATTATAACATGAATGCGTGCGGCTTGTTAGATTCGAAGACTATGGCCTTTTAAAACACGCAATAAGATAAGAACTAACGTCCTTAATCGACACATCAGTGCCGAAATTAAGGTAGCATGCACTTACTGTTACGACATCTTCACCAAAGCCCTCGGAAGCGATATTTTGGGGAAGCTCCAGCAGGACTCAGCATTCTTACAAAGATTATCGCCGCTTCGCAGACACAGAAGGCTAGCAGACGGCATTGGCATACCGAAGAATTCAATTACAGCCGTCTCCAAAACGGCAGACTCACAGACGAGAACATATCGTGGTGTGGTGGCCGCAAAAACAAGCCTAAGTACCACGAAATTAGTCAAATTAAAAATATAAAAGGAAAATCTCACCATGGAAATCGGCTTAACGTGTGTTCAGGAGGCTGCTGCAGCTCGTATTTTCAATTGTTACAAAAAGCTACTCGATTAAGTCATGCCAAATCCCGTCGGAGGTTTAATTTGTGCGCTGCCCTCGATCAATGCTTGGAATCGAATATGACCACTCGCCAAACTTGCTATTCAGGTAACTCTTATCGAAGGTCGAGCGTTTTTTGGAAAAACCAAATTCTTGCAAGCTCTGTCGGAGAGGTGCGCGAGGAAAATAAAATTAGGGGTGAGGGCTGCATCTAGGAGCGAAATACAAAAGTAACCCATAAATTAAATGGGGCGTTACAAGAGGACCAAAAACCAACTCTGACCACAAATTGGTTACAGCAGATACATGAAAAACTAATAAATGAATAAAAAATGCCAGTATAAAATTAATAAAATGCTATCAACATGAGAGACTAGAAGAACACCCAGAATAACATTAAACGATAGAAGAAAGATGAACGAAACTTAAAACAACAATTATAACAGCAACCACAGGGGTTTGCTGGAAAAAGAGGACAGACAGAAACCAATAAAACTGTGGAACGATGCTGTAAATCAGATCAAAAAGTACAGCAGGCAGACGTCATTAGATAACTATAAGAAATTAAGTAAAAGAACTACTTAAAAAAGCAAAGAACATAGCATGGAAATATTTCTGGAAAAACATGGAAGAGAAATTCAAAAATAATACCAACAACAGAATAATTTTGGACTACGGTTAAATATCTAACAGGCAACTAAAATAAAAAATGGGAATTGAAACATAATAACAGAAGAAAATAAAATCATGGATACATGGAGCAAATACTATAAGGAGAAGATTAAAGAAGACAGAATTGGGCCAAAAACGGGAATAGGTGCACAAGAGGACTTAACAGCAATGGAGGGTGAACAAGCAATAACTAAAAAAGAAGTGACGGGTGCAATAAACCGAATAAAAATAGGAAAATTAGCCAGAAGAGATGAACTCAGTCCTGAGATGATGAAGTACGGAGTGAGAACAATGGTAAAGTGGATTGAAAATATTGCCAACAGGCATGATATGGCAATATGTAACAATAGAATGGTAGGAACATATCATGGCACCACTCCCAAAAAGGGAAGCATAAATGCCACGGAAGCAGCAAGAATACTAAATAAATGACCAGCAGTCACAAAAAACACGCAACAGAATAGTGAGAATAAAAGCAAATGAGTCTAAGAGCTTCGAAATGGAAAAGGGGATCAAATACGGTGATTCACTTAGTGCAGAGATGAGGACACGTGAGAAGAATTACATATAGATAGATAAAATCACAAAAGTAGTAACTAGGGAGGAGAAACTATTAAAGAAACTGCTGCAATATTATAAGCATGTGGTCCGAATGGTAGACAAGGGGCTCCCAAAGATGGTAATAGAGGTGACATGACGACGGGGAGACCCAGAACAACGTGGATGGACACTATCAAGAATATGAGACAACAGAGAAAATAAATAGGAACTAAAGAGGTTGACACTAAACAGACGAAACCTTAGCCTTAGGGTATGAGGGTTTTGCCAAAGAAGATAAGAAGTGATGGTACCGCACTATTCATGATCCTTTTGAATATTTCACCATTCTAAATATAAACTAGTAGTAACTATAGTCCATTTTCTCTTATCGAAATCCAAATAGTGAAATTTTAGGGCAACCATTGGCAACCAGTCTGGTTATTATTTTTTCAGTGAGGTTAGGCTTCATGTTGACTGGCTGACATTTAATTATTTTAAATTGCAGTTAGTTCTCGCTATTGTGAACTTGAAATGTGATTTTGTAATTTGGCGTTAACTAGGTAGGTATTTCACTTCAGTTTATAATAGTCACAACTATATTTTAAAATATAGCATAACAACTCGTCAACATGAACTCCAAGTTGACTCACCGCAAAAATAATAACCAGAAGCTCATATACCAACACAATTCCGAGATTGCATTTCCAAATGAAAAATAGATTATATTTAGTGTTACGATTTGCGTTCTTGTGTGAAACTGAACTATACGCGGTTGTACGAATAGACTGTATTTTAGTTAGGCATAAGCAATTTGTATCGTAAATATTTTTAAGGTAGAATGGTCATATAAAAGTTACAACAGGCGGCTGAAAGCCGGTATTTAGAACGCGCCTATCTCTGGGAAGATGGACGTATTTGAATCTCACGGAAGCACAAGGGTAAATGTATGCAGGGTTTACCTCGTAAGCCGAAAAATTGGGCGAAGCTAGATTATTAGTACGTGATCACAAGGGCAACTATTGCAACTCGGTCATAAAAATTAGGCTTAAAAATACGTGCCGGTTGGAGTAAATTCCGTTAGTAGAGTTGTAAACTTTATTAGAGATCATTTGCGAGGTGTTGACCGCTTGACAAATTTTGGCGTGTGAAACCTACAATTTTCAAGAATACATAGCGGTATGGAGAAATTATGTATTACCATGTTCATGTAGGTGACTTAGAAGTTCGAAATTAAAAGCTGCTCCGTTAGGCTTATTCGAAATTTTGAGAACGACTACCAAGATTTGTTAGTCAAACTGAACTGAGAATTTAGTAGTTAATAAGTAACCTAAGATCTTAAGTAGTTTTGTAAACGACAGAAACTACATGCAATTATTTGTACTTAAGTGTTCTTATTAATCTCGCAACAGTAGCTTTGCCTGAAAGGATTTTCAGTCACTCCGACTCAGACGAATTCGCGACATTAGCTTGGCTAAATCTATAATGTTGTTCCATATATGGCCAAATAATAAACTTAAAACAATTAAACTAAATACTTTCATTAAATGATTGGCTTATTTGCACAACGTTCAAAATTGAGGACATTTAAAAAGCACAAATCTATAGCAACTCGCTATCAAATCACCTTTAAAAATAAAACAATCTTTTAATTGAGATCAAATACTATTAGGTGTCATATTTTGGGTAAATCAAAATTCAATAAGTTATAGATTGTAGTGACTTTAAGCATGGAATGGATTTTAAGTTTATGGCCTTGGAAATGAAACCATTTCAAACATCCACAGATTTTCGACAAAGAGTACGGCGAATCTCCAGAAAGGTAAAAGAAATAAAAAGGGTCTAAAAATAAAATCGACTGAGCGTTAGACCAGGTGAAAGCAAAGATAACCAAATCATAACAGAGATTGCAGGTGGCAGAACAGTATTTTAATTCCAAAATATTATCAAATGCTGAAGTAATCAGACACGCGCAGCAATTCACCAAACCAATAAGACTAGTCGTGCCCCAGATTATCGGCGAATTTTCAAGATGAAATCTACTTGCACAGTGTAACCAAACAAGCCCCGAACAAATGCGTCTTGTAGTTTCGAATGCAGCAGTATGGAACCAGAAGAATAGCCCAAATTTGAAACTGCATACAGAAAATTGAGAAAAAGAAAGAGTGCCATTTGCGAATTAACAAGTAGCTAAAATTACGTAGGCAACCTGAATTACACGTCGACGTTCAAAGTTGCCAAAACCACAGCAACAACGGGCGTAAATTAGATGTCACACTTTCGGATAGTAACAAATTTGAAACTATACAACGCACGAGCAAAGCTCTAACGCACTAAGAGCACAGTTCAATAGCGTTAGTAAACAAATTTGTGACAATTTTAGTTAAGAATTGTAAATTGTAACTTTATACTGATATTTTGCAGCATTTACATTTCGTAGAAATGGCAAGGTCTGTTAATACTTGTTTTTTTGAAGTAGCACACTTAAATATCATACCGATACCGATATTGCCAAAGTAATTTGGGTACCGAAATCATGAGTAAGTACAAATCAGGAGAGGCTATGGAACAAACACCTATTGATATTAATCGAAAAATCTAATGATTATGGTTTTCCACTACACCTGGCTTTCATCGACTACGAGAAGGCTTCTTGACATTGTCGAACTGTAGGCACTAGCAAAAAAGAATTGATCATAGATAAGCAACGTAAGCAAGCATATTAACCACGAAGGGAACATCCGAGAGGAAAGTGTAGCGTTGGGTAAAGATAAGGTTCAAAGCCGCGACCTTTCAAAATTACGATTTTTAGACCATATACAACTGTTTTCAAATCTAAGACGTATTAATCATAGGTTGTAGCTTGAGACTACTTAATTACTACAAAACTCACTTAATCTATAATAGGTATGACCCTAAAACTTACCTAATTATACATTCAACTTCGACTATTGGTTAGTGACGAAGTAATATTAGATTTTTTCTATTTTTGCCGGAAACTTAATCTCAGCTTTATAATTTAAATTCACTTGTGTGGTCGTGTATTATCATATTCTTTTCTAACCTTTCAGCAGCCTATGTTTAAGCACACAGAATTTCGTTATTTCTAGCCCATACATTTAATATATTGGGAGAAAACAGTAAAAAAAACCTTTATAGTTCGATACTTTCACAACTACAGTTGTAAAATCTAAGAACACATTTGCTATTTATTTGAAAACTCGTTTCATGTTAAAGTTCTACATATCCACGACGCTTTTATGGCTCGTCCTTATTTCAATGCTGCTAAAGTAACCTCTTGTATCTGCCTGCTTTGAAAACGCCTCTTAGCACCAGTAGACACTACAAGTGCATTTATTTTTCATAGCCGCTCAATTGAAGGATCGCGATTTACGACTCATGCATCATCGGAGGGCCATATTTTTAATATTGCTTTACGACCACAACAATCCGACTTAAGCAAACAAAAATGCGGCATAAAAGTTTTACGACGGCGATTAATGCACATAAAAATCACTAATAACAATAACGATAGCCGCGAGCGATGCCATTGACCACTGACCGTTGACTTAACCTAAAACTAACCTAAAACTGTCGAGACTGAAGTGCTATTAATTACTGCAGCCACAATTAAATCCAATCAATAGCCAATTAATCCAGCCACGAGTGGCGGGAAAAGCGAGGCCATGGACAGGAAAAGTACAGGGGATTTTGGGTTATGCGAACTACTGCAGCTGCATTGGTTCAAAAGTCATTTGAACTACTTTCCAGGAATAGAAGTTATCGGATTTTGCAATAATTTTGCACTAGTATCTCACACTTGAAGTGTTTAATAAAGGTTAAAAGTAATGGTGCTTTTGCCTTTTGTTATCATAGGTCACCGCATTCTTATCTTTGACGATTCTAGGTACGTGGCGTTCTTGTAACGCTGACACGAACGCTGCCAACAGGAAATAAACGCGGAATAGCTTGGTTTAATGTATTCAGCTATTCTCGTATCAAATCGAGTGATTGTTAGTTAATAAAAACTACTAAATGTTTATTATTCAATACAGGAGCCTATTATCCTACTGCTATAAAATGCAATATCAGTATATGTTTGCAAAAATATAATGGTTGTGGTCTGTCACACAAATATTTCAGTTTTGTGCACAGTCAAGACCACCTTTAAGTGTTCGACACAATAAAAAATTCAAAATTATCAGTAGTTAAAGGAAACGTTTCAGAGATTCATGATGTTTCCTGGGTGTTTTCATACAATAAAAAATTGATAAATATTATTCAATACAACTTTTCGAAATTTTCTGGTTTTTGTATACATACTACAAACTTGAAAATGTTGTCAAGACCAAAAAGAATGCAGGGTTTCTTGGTTACTTAACCAAGCAAAAATTTTAAAATCAATTTGAATAAAACAAACGATGTTTCTTGGGTGTTTTGATACAGTAACATATAAATTTCAGCAAGTCGAGAGATTTCGGAATTCATGACACACTTCCGTACATAATACATATATTGTGCAGTCCTTTTGTAGTCGCGGGTGTTGAGCGACACACTTGTAAATTGAAAATTATTAGAAAAACGGCAGTGTCAGAGATTTACTATGCTACTTTGTTGCATTAACACACGAAAATATTGAAAAATATTAGTAGAACGAATGTTTCAGGACTTAATGATGTTCCATTGGTATTTTGGCAATCTAAAGATATCGAAAAATTGTAATAAAGTCAATGCTTCGAGGATCTACTGCGTTTCTTGGGTGTTTGGATAGAATAAATAATAAAAAATATTAGTAAATCGATTTTCTGGAATTCATTTCTTGGGTGTTGTTAAATTCTAGAAAATAGTAATAAAGTGAACGCTTCGAGGACCATCTGCCACATTTCTTGAGCGTTTTGGGACATTTGGGTTTGTGAAGTGTATAATATTTCTTGGTTTTTTGACACTCTAACAGTATAAAAATATTAGGAAAATAAAAGTTTCAGAGATATTCACTATGCCACTTTGGGCGTTTAACACACAAAAAATTTGAAAACTATTAGTACAACAAACGTTTCTAGAGCTAATGATGTTTCTAAAATGTATAATTTGAAAAATATATGTTTGTGGAATGTATAATATTTATTTATTTGTTGTTCTAACACCCTAAAAATCTAGAAAAAGTATATAAAGTGAAAGCTTTAAAGACCACCGTGTTTCTTAGGTGTTTTGATACAGCAACAATTTAACAGTATTAGTATTAGATGGCTATTAAAACACTGTTTTTTCATAGGAAGAATGTCGAAACAGCCTCCTTTATTTTAGACAACTGACAGACTGTCAGATTTATAAAATGTCAACATTCAAAGTTTCTGATTATTTTAATGCAAGGTTGATAATACTTGTATGATGCGCGTTGCAAAGCAGTTTTTAGGCACTTGCAATGTTAAACTCAAATTTTGCAACTTGCATCATAAATCACTATTATCTACTTTTATGCCTAAGGTGGCTATTAAAGCACTGCTTTACATTGTCTTTTCACATGAAAAACCTAGAAAGAGCCGCCACTATTTCAGACAACTAACACATTTTCTCATTTCTGAAATGTCAAACTCCCTAAGTTTATGATTATTTTTATACAAAGTAGATAAAATAGTATAAAAGACTACTTTCATATGGCCTGTTGTCGCCCTTGTTCTTTAGAGAACCCGTGGCTTCATGACTCGTTTTCTAAACTTGTGCGATAAAATCATGCCTTATACAATTAGTGTTTTACTATACGAGTACCATTTTCAAATTTCTTGGTTATTTTGACACACTGACAATTTGGAAAATATTAGTAAACCGAATATTTATGGAATGTAGAATGTTTCTTAGGTGTTTTATTTTAACCTTGTACCACAGTAAAAACGAAAAATGATTTTTTTTCATGGATTCGTGATGTTTCTTGGATGTTTTGACACTAAGAAATCCAAAAATAGTAAAAAACTGAGCTTCGAGCATTTCCGCGTTTCCTAGACGTTTTGACACACTAATAATTTAAAATAACACTAGTAAAGCGAAAATTTCGGGGATGCACTATGCTACTTTGGGTATTAAATACAAAATTTGAAAAATATAAATACCACGAATGTCACTACAAATAATTAGGTTTCTAAAACATAATATTTCTTGGGTGTTTCGACGCTAAAAAATTTAAACATAATTAATAAAGCGACTTTTTCCTGAATTCGTAATGTTTTAATACTACAAATTCCAAAAAGATAATAGAGTGAACACTACGAGAACCACTACGTGTATTGGGCGTTTTGACACCAAAAACATTAGTAAGTAAAGCAAAAGTTGCACCAATTCACTATGCTCTATTGAAAAATATTGGTACAAGTTTCTAGAAGTAGATAAAAAATGGAAACATATTAGTAAAGCAATATCTTTCTGAACTAGTGTATTGACACTCGAAAAATTCCAAAAAGGTAATAAAGTGAACATTTCGAGAACCACTGCGTTTCTTGGGTGTTTTGACACACCACAAATTTAAAAATATTAGTATAGCAAAAATTTCAGCAACTCACTATGCTACATTGAAAAATATTAGTACAGCTACTGTTTCTAAAATTAATGTAATGTTCCTTTGACCTTTGAACACTGAAAAATCGTAAAATAGTAGTCAAGTCAACGCTTTCACGATTTCGTGTCTTGGATGTTTTGCCACACTAACAATTGAAAAAATATTAGTAAAGCACAAGTTTCAGTGATTCACTATGCTTCTGAAAAATTTTAGTACAACAAATGTTTCGAGAATGAATCCCATTATTTTGGTATTTTGACACACTTAAATATCGCAATATAATAGTAGAGTGAACGCTACGAGCACCCATTGCGTTTCTTGGGTGTTTTGACACCCTTACAATTTGAAATATATTAGTAAGGCGAAAGTTCCAATGATCCACTATGCTACCTTGAAAAATATTAGTACAACAAATGTTTCAAGATTTAATGATGTTCTTTTGGGGTTTTGACACTCTAAAAAATCGTAAAGTAATAGTAAAGTAAAAGCTTCGAGGATCCGTTGCGTTTCCTGGGTGTTTTGACACACTACCTAACAATTTGCAAAATATCACCAAAGGCGATTTTTTGTGGAATTTATAATGTATCTCGAGTGTTTCGACATACGAAGAAATTGAAAAATATTAGTGAAGCGATTTTTTTCCTGAATTTGCGGCATTTCTTGGGTGTTTTGGCACTCTAAAAATTGAAAAATAGTAACTAACTGAAAGCTCCAAAAGCCACGGCGTTTCTTGGGTGTTTCGACACCCTTACAATTTGAAATATATTAGTAAAGTTTTAGTGATTCACAATGCTACATTGAAAAATATTAGTACAACACATGTTTCAAGAATTAATGACACTCTAAAATATCGTGAACTAATAGTAAAGTGAACGCTTCAAGCATTTCTTGGGTGTTTTGAAATACTACAAATTGGAAATAGATCACTAAAGGCGTATTTTTGTAGAATTTTGTTGTATTTCGAGTGTTTAGACATACGAAAAAATTGAAAAATATTAGTGAAGTGTGTTTTCTGAATTTGTGGTATTTCTTGGGTGTTTTGGCACTGTAAAAACTTTAAAAATATAAACAAAGTGAAAGCTCCGAAAACCACTGCGTCTGTTAGATGATTTGACATGGTAACAATTTCAAATAACATTAGTAAATCGGAAATTCCAGAGATTCACTATGCTACTTAGGGTGTTTAAAACGCTAAACTAATGGAAAATATTAATACAACGAATTGTTCTATTAAAAATAATTAAGTTTCGTAAATATATAATATTTCTGGGGTGTGACTTTCTAAACAATCAGAAATATTAGTAAAGCGGCTTTTTCCTGAATTTGTCATTTTTCTTGGGTTTTGACACTAAAAAATCGAAAAATAGTAGTAAAGTAAACGCTTCGAGGACCATTGCGTTTCTTGGGTGTTTTGACACACTAAGGATTTAACAAATATTAGTACTATAGCGAAAGTTTCCGCGATTCACAATGCTACATTGAAAAATATAAGTACAACGACTGTTTCTGGAATTTATATTGTTCGTTTGGTGTTTTGACACTATAAAAATCGTAAAAGGATACTAAAGTGAACGAACGCTACGTTACGTTTCTTGGGTGTTTTAGACACCCTTACAATTTGACAAATATTAGTAAAGCCAATGTTTCTGGAATTTATAATAGTTCTTAAGTGTTTTGGGGAGCTAAAAATTTAAAAAGCGATTTTCTCTAAAATTCATGATTTTTCTTGGTTGTTTTCATGTACTAACATATTGAAAAATATTTTCAAAAATAAACGCTGTAAGGATCACACTGCGTTTCTTGGGTATATTGACGCACTAAAAATTTGAAAAATATTAATAAAGCGAATGTTTCCGCAATGCATAATATTTTTTGCTCGTTTTTACAAACTAAAAAATTTAAAAGTATTAATAGTGGAATTTGTCTCCAATTTATTATTTTTTTAGGTATTTGGTACACTAAAATACAAATACTAATGTTTCTGAAATTAACGGTTTTTACAACACCGGCAAATTGAAATATATTAGAAATGCGAACGTATTAGGGATTCACTGTGATTTTTGGATATTTTTAGACACTAACATTACAAAATGTTAGTAAAACAATTTTTCTGCAATTTCTTGACACACTATCAAATCGAAAAATATTAGTATAGAAAACATTTCAGAAATTCACAATACTTATATGATATTTTAAGATACTAAGCAATTGAAAACTATTCATAAAAATACCGATTCGAGAATGGCTGACGTTTCCTGGGTATTTTGACAAACTAAAAATTCAAAAACATTGGAAATGCGAGCTTTTTAACATTTTTCAAAATTTTTTAGTTGTGGAACATCCAAGAAACATTAAATATTGTAACATAACGCCATAAGAAAGCTCCAGTAATTATACCGAGTGACTATAAATGATTGAATTTTTTTTATTAGGTTGGCACTGTTTATGTTGGTAGCACTGTAAGTCTATGTCAAATTCGAGGTTAGCAGGTTAGGTTTTGCGTCAGTTTTGACATAGAATGACGCAAAACCTAACCTGCGAACATTGAATTTGACATAGACTTACAGTGCCACCAACATAAACAGTGCCAACCTAAGAAAAAAAATTCAATCATTTATAGTCACCCGGTAGTATATACTCCTCTCTATTCACGTAAAACCTGGATCATGAACATTATTTTTTAAATTATAGCCGACTGACATTAAACATTTGATTTCACTGATATTGTTTTGATAGGCACGAAATTGACACATGCGTGAGATTTACTACATTTTTGACTGAATTCATATCTTCGTCTCAACAATGAAACGTCGGTCACGGCAGTAATTCTACTCCTTTTCTGCGTAGTTAAACCAATAGTTATTACATTATTGCATTAAAGAACATTTGCCTAATTGTAATTATTTCCCAAAATTTTATTGGTTTTTTGATGAAAAACAATACTTATCACAATATTAACTATAAATTGAGGTACATATGATTTTCCAATTTAGAAGTGTGTTAAAAAACACTCATTTAGGGCAAGCCTTGGAAAGAGAGATAAATATCTAGTCTGTCTTAACTTAAGTCTGTATAGGTGAATGTCAGATTGCATTTTGTTTATGAAAACATTTGTCACTGTGATAGGCAAAAGTTTACACTGCATTAAGTTTACTTTTATCAAGCAAAACGAAAAATAAGATAGCATTTACACAACAACAACGAGTGTATTAACCATAAGTCAATAAAAATTGTTTTTATGAAGTGTTTGTATATTTTTAGGAAAATAGTTCAAGATCAAGATGCAATTTAGTTCTCTCTGACTTATAGTTCATTTGCTTCAATGGGTATGTATCAAGTTATGACAAACTTCAATTTGATCATGGCATGCAGCGAATGAGTTTTTTTTTAAACATACGATAAGTACAAGAAACGTTATAAAAACTATTAAAATGTATTGCATTCAGAGTATCGAACATAATTGTTGTACCCAATACTAGAATTCTACTATAGTTCCGCCTCTGAAAAATTGTTTCATAGTATATTGTGTATTAAGAGCGCAAAATTAGTCATTGCCGATTAAGAGAGAATGTTGCCCAGCGACACGGAGCGCGGCAATCTCTCAAAATCGGCAATGACACTTTGCGCTCAAAATACACACAAGATTTTTTCTACAACATCTAAAATGAGTAAAAATTATGTAATCTAATAATTAAAAATGTAAATCTTAAGTACATCTTTAAAGATGTTGAAATTTCACGTTAATTGTTAATTTGCCATTTAAATTTTCTTGCAAAATCAAGCACCAGCATTAATAATTGTACAAGTTGTTTGTTAACGTTTATTTTCGTTAATCATAAAAATTGGAAAAGATTTCAATTTCATAAATGCTCGTTCTTTTCTTAAGTAGCAGCGACAAAATACTTTCTGTAATTTTTACCTAATATAATGACATTTTGTTGTCGTTTTCAACTACATAGTTGCAATATGAGATTTCATATTGACACTAGTGCTAATATGAAAATTTAGAACAACTGTAGATTTAAGTACATTTATTTATCATAAAAATATATGGCTCAAAATTACAGAAAATATTGTATGTAACAGTTGCAAAATTAGTGTTTCTTACACACAACGTCTAGTGTGAAAAACACTTCCATTTTGCACCTTGATACATAAATAGCTATTAGCGCTCGTCTTCCATAGTCACGAGCGGTAAACCACTTTGCGTTGACAAAAGCAAGCGCAAAAGTCTACTTTCTATAGCAGTTGTAGAAAAAATTGTTTTGCTGTTGTCTAGTCTATAAAACTATGTTGCAAGTAGAACAAAATCCATATTCAGATTTTCAATAATGGTACTTGACTTCAACCTTTCGTTAAGATAATCTCTAAAGCTTTTGTAATAAGTGTAAACAGTTTAAGCTTGATAACTTTATTAGAATTGTTTTAAAATGCTTCAGGCCTCGATTCGAAATCTAAACGATTTTTAACCCCAATTTAATTTTATGGCCACTAAAAGGAGCAATTTATTTTTAATGATCATTAATTCAAATTTATTTAATAGTTTCTAGTACCAGGACTGATTGCATTGTAGCCATCGACAAAGTATCACTATTTATTACAAATTCCCAGGCCGATCAAGTAGGCCACGCTTATTTTTCAACCTTGTTGGCTGCACTCTGCACTCTTATCGCGTAATTGTTGCCCTTTTAATTGTTATGGCGCTAATGCCATAATTAATAACGCGTTCGCGACAGTTTTGGGTTGAAAGGCAAGGGAACGTGTTACTTGCCGGAGGTCGAGCCTCGCTGATAGCCTTTTTCGAAAAATAACGAGACAATCAGTATCAGGAGATGCTCGCTGCCTTCTACGAATTATCACCGGTCGTGCAGATCGAGCATAAACGGGATGCATTATTTGAGATAATTTGTTTTTTACAAATTGTTCGATTATTAGGCGGCTTGTACGCCGTGAATAGGATGCTCTCTGGAGGCGCTTATCGTGTAGCTTAATTGCTTTTTTAAGGCCGCCGCCTAAAAATAGAACACACTGATTGCCATTCATGCTTTTAACACACAGAAAGCATTCAAAAACCGCTATTAAAAGTGTAATTACTCGCTGCGATTATTCATCGGAAACGGATTTTATTGCAGCAGTTAATGCAGTATCAAAAACAGTGGTCTTGTCCAACGTTTTGTGTAAACAAACAATCTTTAAAAGGATTGTCTAATAAAACTTGCAGTCTCGTTGGGCGCCAGTAAAACAAATAATGCAACGCAATTTTAATTCGTATTGTTGTTGGTAGAGTTATTAATTTTTTTTCACGAGTCCACATGTTAACCAAAACTTAGGTTACTAATGAGCTAATGAGTTGACAAATGTAAGTAAGTATATAATATAATATGAAGTTAGTCAAAATTAGTTTTGTTACCCTTTAGTACGAAAATTGCTAGAAACCACCAAAAATACACGTGAATGACCTTGAAAATTACAACATATTTTAATTCTGATGATATATTTATACATGTAGAAAATATATTGCAATAGTCACCCCTCCTTCCTTAATGAAGTTATTAAAGCCTTACGTTTCGGTGTCTAATTATACACTGATTGACTATACTGCAATCAGAGTTTGATATGTAATTATTTTACATTACGACAATTATTTGATGTCCTTTATATATTACATTTGACTATAAGAATTCTATTTTGGTTTTAAATAAATTCTCAATTAAGATGAATTCAAGTACTTCCTATGCCCATTATTTATGAATCGTTAATATTTAGTTATTCAATCTTGCTAGATCAGTAGAACATGATTACTCCCAAAACAAGTCGGTTCACGCAATATCAAGACGGTTTATTATTTCTGAAATATCATTTGTTTTAATGAAAACTTATGTCAAATATTTGTGACAACCCCAATGAACGTCAGTGTCACTTCAAATTATGTACATGGAATATAAATTACAAATACCTTCTTGTTACAATACCTGTCATTCAATACACTTGGAATAGTAAGCAGTCATTTTATTAATTACCACATTTCACTCATTTACTGCTTATTTTAGTTTGCTCAAGCAATACAAGTGACTGCAGTTCGTACAAAGAACTTAATCCGCCTTTTCTGAGATCCAAATGTATACCAACTACCGAGTAACCCGGAAATGCCGCCTTCCAACTCTCAATCAGAATACAATTCAGCAACACGAACCTCTACAAAATCCTCCAGTAGTGGAGACCAAACAAGATGTTGACAATTCAAATCATGCGAATCCCGATCTGTCAGAAGCCACAGGATGTCTCTCAAAATGTCACTTCAACAAAAGTGCAACTAAGTTCAACTCCATCAGATCAAAAACCACTTCCAATTCCCAAGACTCTTACTCCAAAATCCTGCCGTGTCCTATTTTCAGTAAATACAGTTGACGCTATCCAATTCACAAGATGTACTTATTCGACAATTAAACTAAGCTCAACATCTAATTCCAGAAATTATTTCAATAGCCTGTAGTATTTTAAATTATGTTCTTCCTACCATACACGTCTTCTTCATATCTTCAATTTTCAAAAATTCAGTTTTTACAAAAATAATTACATGTTTTTCTCTCGAAAATCTATATTGTGTACATAATAATTAATATCTCCTTAGTTATCGATTTTGCATATTCTTTACAGTACAACACTCTATATTTTATTATCACATTTAGTAACACCCGCTGTATTGAATAACATTTCTCAAATAAGTATTTCCTATTAATCTCCCACTATGTTTCAGGTAACTTTAAAATCATTTTAGAATCTTCTGTTTCTTATTTTTCATTGTTCAACTGAATTCAAATTATTCCGTTATTTTACAAAATACACACCTGTTAATAATTCTGATATCCTTTGTTATACCAAAATTCATCTTTGTAAATCTAATAGTGAAATATTTTAATCAATTTCTTTAAAATAATATCAGATCCTTGTCTTGCATTAATAAATTAACTTAATCTTCTTATATACAATCCATTACAATATACAAGTTCCTGTATTACACACAAAAACTTTAAAATTCTATAAATACATATAGAAATATCACCATATAAAACGGGCTTTAGTTATACATACAACTTCAACATGTACTTTAAGTTTTTACATTTTTAATTGCAAGTTACATTAGAACATATACCAAATGATCGAATACTTTTATTCTCGAGGGCTATGGAAACAACCAAGACATTATGAGCGGGCGTTATAATTCATAACGCGCACTCATCGTTAGCGACCAATCACGTACCTCGATGCGTCGATGCGTACACCGCAATGGTCCTTTCTGATCCATTATTTAGATATAAAAAAACTGGTAAGACATACAATTTTGTATGCACCACGGGCATTATTTGATGTTTATGCCCTCGGGCGATTTATAAACTCTTGGGCTAGAGGCCCTCTGGCTTGCAAGCTTCTTGCCATCGGAAGGACATAAACATCTTCATTATACTTTGGTACATGAAAAACTATTCAGCGAAAATTAGCAACTCCACAATGCTCTAGAGAGTAAAATCGTACTGTACAGGGTGGGCAAATTTCGACGTTTTTATAGGTAATCTCGATAACTATAGAAGATATGGACAAATGGATCCCCATCATCGATCTCTTTTTTCGAGAAAAGTTTAATCGTGGAAACCAAAATGGGCTAATCGTCTTTTGTTTTCGAGTTATAAACAAAAAATCGAATTTGGTTTTGTGGCAATATCTAACTTATTTATAGGAATAGAGAAAAATAATTTTTATGTACTTGAGGCACTTTTTTGATACGAATGCAATAGCGTAGTCAGTTTTTCAAAAAAAGTTTTGCTATTCGAGTTATACCATAAGGTTGTATTTTTTATATGGAACCCATAGTTGTCTGCGGCATCATGAGAAAAAGATTTTTTCCCATTCCCTGCATCTGCAATATTCTAAAAATTTCAAAGTACAAAATTTTTGGTGACGTTGAACTCAATCTATAATATTGACAATCTGTAGAAATGTAGAATATTTCGGAAGTCCATTATGTTTCTTGGGTGTTTTCACACACTATCGAACTAAAACTTGTTAGTAAAGAGAGTGATTTCGAAGTTTTTGATTTCTTGGGCGTTTTTACTCACCAATAAATCGAAAAATATTAGTAAATCCAATGTGTAAAAGATCAACTCTGTTCTATGGCATTTTTGTACACTAAAAAATTAAACTAGTAAAGTGAACGGTCCAGGGAGTTACGATGTTACCTCGACGTTTTGATATACTGAATTGTTTAAAAACAGAAAAAGACAATATAACGCTTCTGAAATTCTTGGTCTTTATTAGGTGTTTTAACGCACTAATAAATGGAATATTAATAAATCGCACATTTCATGAATACACTGTACTCTGTGTTTCTTGGGTGTTTTACACACTGATACAGTACACATATTAGCAAAGTAAACGCTCGAAGTATTCACGATGTTACTTTACTTGCGCATTTTGACATACTGAAATATTTAAAACTGTTCGAAAATAGAATGTTTCTAAAGTTCTTGGCATTTCTTGGGTGTTTTTCCATATTAATAAATCCAAAAATATCAGAAAATCGAACGTTTCGTGCATACACTGTGTCTAATTGGTATTTCCCGCACTGATAAATTGAAAAATATTAGTAAGGCGAAAATTCGAGGTATTCATGGTTTACTTGTGTGTATTGATATATTAAATATTAAAAATATTAAAAGAAAACATGTTTCTGAAGTTCTTGATGTTTCTTGGGTGTTTTGAAACACTAACAAATCGAAATATGTATACTAGTTTCAAGGATCTTGAGTGTTTTCACACAAACTGAAAAAATATTACCAAAGCGAACGTCTCAAGGAGCCATTGTGTTTCGTGGGTGTTTTCACACACTGTCAAACTAAATCATATCATCAAAGCAAACGCACCAAGTATTCACGATGTTACTCGCGCGTTTTGATATACACAATTATTTAAAATTGTTAGAAAAGAGAATGATTCTGATGTTTTTAATGTTTCTTGGGTGTTTTGACACAGCAATAAATCAAAACCTATTAGTACAGCAAACGTTTAGAGGGTCCACTCAGTTTCTGGCGTGTTTTCGCACGCTAACAAAATGAAATATATTAGTAAACTGAAAATTCCATGGATATACGAAGTTACTTGGGTTTTTTGACATATTGAAATATTTACAAATATCAAAATAGAATGTTTCTGAAATACTTGGCATTTCTTGGGTTTTTTCCACACTCATAAATTAAAAAATATTAGAAAATCGAACGTTTCGTGCATACACTGTCTGTAACGCACTCTTCTTGGTGTTTTCCCACACTCATAAATTGAAAAATATTAGTAAAGCGAATACTCCATGCATTCACGTTTGACTTGTGCGTTTTGATATACTTAAATATTAAAAATATTACAAGAACAAATGTTTCTGAAGTTCTTGATGGTTCTTGGGTGGTTTGAAACACTAGTAAAGCGAAATATGTATATTAGTTTCACGAATCCACTGTGTTTATTGAGTATACTCACAAATTGATAAACTGAAAAGTATTAGTAAAGCAGATGTAATAAATGGAATAATAATAATAATAATAATAAAGTGAACGATTGGTGGATCCATTGTGAGCGTTTCCACACACTAAAGAAATTAAATATATTAGTAACGTGAACGTTCCAGGGACTCACGATGTTACTTAGGCGATCTGACACACTGAAATGTAAAAAAAATATTACGAAATAGAATGTTTCTCAAATTCTTGGTTTTTCTGGGTGTGTTTTGGTGTAGTGTTGGTGTTTTGACACAGCAATAAATCTAACAATTTTAGTAAGCGAACGTTTCCAGGATCAGTTATCTTTTTTATTGTTTTCGCACACAAGCAAAATGAAATAAATTTAGTAAAGTAACCGCTTCGGGAGCTCACTATGTTACCTTGTCGTTTTAACATACATGCTTTTTTATTTATTATTGTGCCAAAATACTCAAGAAGCATCACTTAAGATATATTTTCTCTACTAATATTTTCAAATAGCTTATTTTGCCAAACCTTCAAGCAACACCGTGATCACCCGGAACGTTCACTTTGCTAATATTTTCCGTTTGTTAGCGTGTAAAAACACCCGGGAAAACTTGATCGTTGAAACAATCGTTTTACTAATGTGTTGAAATTGATTAGTATACCTATCAATACACCTAAGTGCTTCAAAAACATTCTCGTTTCTAATATTTTGAAATATTTCAGATTACAGAGAACGTTTGAAGGATTAACTGGATTTGTTGGGTGTCTTCACACATTATCAAAGTGAAAAAAATATATAGAGTGAAAGTGAACGTTCCCGAGATTCATGATGTTACTTGAGCGTTTCAACAAAATAAACTAGTTTAGTTTGATGCTTCACTCAGACGTAAATAAATAAAATACAGAAGCATTTAACAAAGCTAATTTAATATTTCAAACGCATACAAGTGCAAATTGGCAGAAACAACTATAGTAACGTTAACGCGACTGCCGATACTGGGCCAGTCCAACTTGTTTTCATAAGAAAATTATACTTACTTCGATTATTACTTCAACACACTTACTATTACGGCTACTCGCGGATGCGTTGCACCTGAATTAGTCGCACAACTATTTGATAAAATGTAGCATTGTCCGATACGAGCGTCGTACCTTTATTTATATTTCAAACAAATAGCTCAAATAGACTGCCCGAGAGGGGTCATGGGCATATAGAGTAACCACACGGAGTAAATGAGCAGCGATTAAAAACAGGCGTATACCCAGAGTAAAGAAACAACATCGGCTACTATTAAATGCCAACAATTCGTATATTACTAACCACAATAAATATAGAAAAACATTAATTCCACGGACAAACACAAAGAACGCTGAGCATGTGAAAAATTATTGACATGTTGATTAATACCGGGTGGCCATAAACATCTGAGATCCCGGTAGCCATGGAATTAGCTACTTATAAATGTTGGTTAGCGTTATATTTCAATTATAATAAGTATTGGTATGAAATAAGAGGAGGGGAATGTGTCCCGGATTCTGCAGTTTAGCCTACGACCCGATTATAAAAATCTCATGTTCTAACTGCAATCTGTAATAATTTTTGACAGATAGGAATTTTAGTTGTGATGACATTAATGACATTTAGTTTAGTTGGATTCATCACTTTAATAAAGCGGTGTTGATTCCAAAGGTAATGTGATATCAGATATTTATGGCCACCCGGTATAATGAACTAGATCCATGAATATAGTACACGAGGCCATATGCGAAAAAAGTTTTGGCATGAATGAGTGAGTGCGAAACATATCATGCACATTAAAGAATAAAAAACCTCAATTAACTCTCATGCAAAAGCTATAGATTAAACAGACTCGCCAATACTGTCGTCGAAAAGGCCTTCTCGAATGCAACGTTTACGTGTAAAGAATTAATAATATTATTGGTGGTTTCCAACACACAGTCATCGCTTTAATACCCGAGAAACGCGGTGTCTGTACATAATCAGCTTAACCCATTTACTATTCTTGATACAACTGAACTGTAATACGAGATCGAAAGGCTTATAAGACACACGCAAAAAGAAGAATGATGACATTCAATCGACACATGACTGACAGTCTAATGTCGTTTATAATAACTTTACATTCGAGGCGCGCTCTAAATAATTTCCCCCAACAGGCGTAATTCTGCAAACCAGGAATATCCCTCGGTAGCTCGACGCACGTTGTTAGGCGCGCAATATTAGGAAGACCTGATGGCTATCTTGCGAGCTGGGGCTAATCTGAAGGATTTGCGGTTGCAGGTGGCATTTTTCTTTGCTTAGTGGGCCTGCGCTGCTATTTTAAGCGTCCACGGGCTTCTTCCTCGGCGGCGTAAAACTGCATTCAAATTATTTTATACTGTGAGTCTGAATTTTGCGTTTACTACAATTCCCAAACTTGAAAACCCAGTATGTGAAACACTAAATATTTTGTAAAATTTATGATTTGTAATTTGGTGCCAGGGGTGCAAGATATAGAACTGTATTCTTTGTCAAAAGTTGTTTTTAAATGAATCTTTATCAGAAAATCAGACTGTCAATGAAAAAATATATGTATACAAAAATCCACTTGCACTGTGATAAAGTCGACATGTCCAGTTTTACATTCGCAATACTTTACTTTCTGTTGAACTTTCGAACGAAATATAACATATCAATAATAAGAAACTAATTTGTTTTTTATTTTTTACATTTTTGCAAATTTATAGACTCAGACTTAAGATTTAGTTGAAAATTACATATTTTTCAGGAAATAAGGTTTTTAAAAACTAGTTACCCATTTAGAGTAAAAAACTATCGCATAATTTCAAGGTAACGCTAATTGGTGCACCATAAACGGTCATAAACGCTTCAGCAAGAAAAATGGAAAGGCCGTGCTCTGTGAAAAAAGGCTGCTGAATACCGAACAAGTGCATGAATTGTCATTGCAAATACCACGCGGTTCTCACAGCGATAAATCGTGGAAGTAAATCACGAGTGTGGCCTAGAAACTCCCAGATCCGATCAATTGCGATTTTATTGATACCACTTTCATGGTCAATGTCAACTCTCATTCCGACAAGGCCAGAACAAAGGCTTCGAGAGCCTACGACGCTTCCTTGTTTATTTTTGGACCTGATCGAAAGCAAAAACGCGATTTATGCGACCAATGCGTGCTAATTAATTCCCAGTTCGCACTGTGTCAACCTGCAAAATCTCGCGGGCCTTGGGCGCGTTCAGTGGCGTAGGGGACTTATGGTCACATTCGACAAAGTTTTTACCTGCCTACAGATAACTTCTTAAGAAGGAATAAATTCGTGTATCTACGTACATAGGACTCTTTCCATTATAAATCTAGCTTATTTTATTGATTATTATCAAATTACATCTAGTTTGAGGTTAAGGCATACATCGGAAAACCTTGCTGCCAATACGAAGTAAGTATTTTTCTAACACAGGGATTCCTTTCTACTGTATACATTTTAATTATGCAAAATTAGTAAGTTGCAAAAGCAAAACAAAAGCATTCCTGTTCTTAAAATTACTAAATATTTTACGTAGTCCAATTATACGATATTGTCCTCTGCGGTAGAGATAAAATTAGAAGCAAAACTGACTAGTTATTCCCAAATTAAATAGATTTTTTCCTCTCCAAACCAGAACTTTGAAGTAAAAGTATGTGATCACCATTGCTACATCATTAACACTGTTTAATTCTGAATCAGATTCCGCTAATGAAATAATGAATGGGAGCATATCTTCAACGGGAAAGTTTCCCATGTGTTACTCTCAGTCAACCAAAGTTCGCTTTTCGCCACTACTACAACATTTGGCCACATTTCACACCTATACTTTAAAATTTGTAACTATTAAAATATCTATAGAAAAGAGCTGATTTATGTCTTTGTTAAAAAGTCTGCTCGTTGCGTGCATGGCGTGTTTCTAGCGAGGGTAAGTAACACTTGTGAAGGACAATTCGCTTCCAATTCCCTCCGGGTATGGTGGGTGTCATTTTCTTCGCTTTCGCGAGTGGTTCCTTGTCTTGACTGCCCTTTCTACGTTTCAACTTTAGACTACAAGCCCAGCGAACCATACTTAAGTTAGTTTTAATCAATAGTGGACAGAAAGTGTGTGAACCCAGTGAACGTATCAAACACCTTAAAACTTACATGCCCAGCCTGAACTTACTTTAAACAACTTAGGCTACTATATACTGAAAATCTTGTAATAGTAATTAGATTCTGTTAATTGTATCTTAAAACTGAAATTAAAATTGCGCAGAGTAAGTTGCTCAAATTCTATATTTCAAAAATAGTTATTTGTATACCAAGGCATTGAATTGAACATTTTACCACGAATGTGGATTTAATTGCAGGGGCCCGTAGGCCCGAGGCAAATAAACAACATGAGGGATAAAAAGGTTTCTTTTTAAATCCATAAATCGTGAAATTTACATTTTTCACCAACGCTATAGGTTACGTTGACGTTTTCTGTCACCCCGTTAACTGCAAATAGTTGTAAAACAATGGATTACTTCACTGCCGATTTCTCGTATATTAATGACGATTTCGGCGTTCTTCACTGCCGATTAAAAAAAAATGTATATCACTGGCTGTTGTTCCATTAGTGGGCGCTAGCCTACCAGCCGTCAACAGGCTACATACCATTAGAAAAAAGTAACTATTCTATAACCGAAAATATATTGAGATATCCTACCGTTATAATATAACAAGGTTTAAGTAATGAGATCGGGAGGCACCTATTTGATTCCTCTTATAACATGTAAAACAACATATGCGAAGTATATCAACGTGACATAAATTATGTGTCAACACACTCGCTGGTATCAATGCCCCGAGAGGCTGGCAGCTTCTGTGGGCATTCGAAATAGAGCCCAAAGTTATATGGAAATTCTGGGCAAAAACGCTGAAACATGAGAATTGAGGTCAGCAGTTTCAATATGTTGGGAAGGCGAACTGCGCTGTATCCCAGCAGGTAGTAAACTGGCGGGCTTATTTACAAACATATTCGAGCTCCGAGCACTGTTTTAGCAATAAATTATTATCGGTATAACTGCTTGCAGAACAATGAGAAGCGTTGCCGTTCACAAAATTCTTCAGGCAAGAAGTTCCAATGCTTACGACTTTCTGAGAATCATTGCGTTCCAACAGTTGAAAGAATTTCCGTTTTTCTTTCTGGAAAAGGCATGATGTGGTATCTCAACCACCGAATGCATGTGCAATCAAAATCTTTTCGTGATTGAAGATTTCGTGAACACTCTGAGTTTAGTCTGTCCTTTTCCTGGCTTAACAAGTTAGAGATTACTTTCCAATGGGGTTAAATCCGTCAGTAGAGCAAGAAAATCGATGTCTTCTTCAACGATTACAACTTGATTCAAAGGTGTTATTTGCATTTCCGTCGTGACAATAAGGGTGTCACCGTCGGCTGGAGCCTGTTTAATGATGACAATTGTATCTTTAAATTTCTCCATGGACATTGAAATCAATCGATTTCGTTTTCATTGAACAATAACTCGTCTTGCGCTATAAGTAGTAACAGTCATAGTATCATTAATACTTAACATTCGGAAGGTCATTTTTAGGTTGTTTTCCTGAGTCAACAGAGTACCTTCTCTGATGCGAATGCCGAGACAGTACTTCTCCACCTTTCCTGACCTCGCTTCCATTCTCTATCCTTTCTCTCGCCCATCTTACAATTCCCGTTCTTGGCTGAAGAGGGACGCAAGGTCCCTATAACAGCCCACCCCCATTTGGAAGAATTGAAATTACCTTGAACCTTTACTTTTTTTTGTCATTAAAAAGAATATCAGCGTTGATGTACTTCGAAGAATATTGGTGCTGTTTAAACTTCTTGGTACTGGTATAGCATTATCAATATAACCATAAAAAAACTACTAATGCAGTCACTCCAAAATTGTGTTTCACGTAATTTATTTACCTAGCGTAGGTTAACTGGTATGTCTGATTTGGATGCCAAATTACACGATGCATGAGCTATCCACTGTCGATGACATGTGTTCTACCAGTAAGATACAAACTCTCTCGTGGTTCTTCATATTATACAATCCAGACGTTGTCGTCTTTTGTAAACCTTAAACAGAGAAAGCGGAAATGAAGCTAGCTCGTACTTCAAGCAGTTGAGTAGTTGCTGATCGATCATCTTTCTTTGCGATGTCAGTTCTCTGAAATAGCTATAGTCAATTGGTTCTAATACGCCGTAAACTTTTATCGCTGAGTTGACTGTTTCAAGAGGACAAATTCGATTAATACGCTTCATCTTGAAGTCTTTAAAAGTATCCCCAATGTATTCATTCATTGCTTGTGACCAATTTCCACTGACAACAGACTTTCTCATCGTCAACAACGGTAGTAGTAACCAACATAATGTCATCAGAAATCGAAAAAGATTGCGACAGGATGGCCAGATTTCAGGTAGCTTTACGTCTTTGTCATCTCTTTCTATTCGGGATTTCCTCGTCCGACGGGATTCTAGACCTTGGCTAGAGCCGTCGTTACAGTCCCGTTAGATGTAATGTTTGTAATGAAAATGGTGCTCTGAGGTAATGATAAGAATAAAACTCTTTTTTTTTCATTATTCAACGTTTACTTCGAGCAAAACCATTATAGATACGAAAAAAATGTACAGCACATTTTTGTAGAGAATTTTGTAAGCATTATTTTTTATGCAAAACCTAATTCCGATACGGAATATAGTTAGCGAGACACAAGCAAAAAAACTAAATAAGAGCACCATTTTTCCAAGATGGCGGCTCTAGTGCAACAGCTTGCGTTCAGGACTTTTAGTATGTTTAACATTATGAACGATGAACATCTTCCGTCAAACGTCTAAACTTTGTGCCCCTTTTTTATAACTTACCTTGGATGGCTCACACGTCTCCGACTAGCTCAATGTACGGTTTTTATTAGGGTTTAACCAATGTGGCTTTTTAGTTCGCTTCACTTTCACATAAAGATAATAGTTCATTAATCAACAGAAATGGGCGCCATAACTTTATTATAAAGTGTTAATTTTAAGATGTTTACAATAATTGGGTATTCTTTCTTACAATTCACTGATTATATGTTATTTGTTAAGGTTTATGCCTTTTTAATTTTGACAAATGTTATACAATTCCTTACTAATCCTAATTTACCCTGACAAGTTAGGATTTGTTCTAATTAAACGTCTGCATTAATTAATCTATAAGTATCCAGGAGATTTCTTATACATATTTAACTAATAACCTCTGAGTAGTAAGATGAAAATAGAAAGAGCTCTCTATACCCTCGTTTTTCTCATTCGAATTCCTTAATCACAATTAATGATCGGTGTTTAGTTTAGCTGATATCATTCCAGGGAGTATAAGAAAAATCCCGTATGATCAAAAGCTTGTTATTTGACAAGTGATTGAAATACTAACTTGACAGCTGCAAACCAATTCAAGTCCCATTCAGGATCAACACTAGGTAAGTAACAATTCTTTTACTTTGAAACTAATCTGTTATCGATTATCATTAAGGCTTATGCCCTTATTTAACTATATTCAAGCTATGACGTTGGTCTAATTCTAATTAACAATATCTAATTCTTTCAGGATTAACATACGGTTAATGCAGAGAACCATTGAATTCGGACCTCTTCATCTTCCAATATCAACAGAGAAGAACCCCTCATCTAACCAAAGAAATGGTCTTTGACTGGTGAGTGATTTCCTAACTTGTTAGCAGTTTCTAACTAAGTTCTCCTTATCAACTTGGAGCTCATCAATACCCTCTTCCATGGTGAAGATATAATCAACCAGGAGATGCGAACTAGTGAAAAAGCCTAAGAGCAGGTAGCTATCGAGGAGTCTCTAAGAGCTGAATAAAGGAAAACCCTCTATTATGATTTGTATGTATTAGCTTGTTAGTTACCTACCAGTTAAGTAATAACTGCCCTTTTCAGAAAGAAAATGTTTGTGTGATTTATCCTATCTGCCTGAAAAATTATTATGTTTTAATAATATGCTGGATTGAGTAAATAAAGCCTTACTATTGTCTGCGTGTATCCTTTTTAAGCTAGGACTTTTAATTTGTTTCGCTTCTACACAGAGAAGCGTCCTTTTGCTTTTTCAACCAAAAAGGAAGTAGCAAATTTTGTTATTTATTGTTTTTAATAATTTAACCATGAACCTTCTATTACGTCTGCTTTAGATTTATAAAAAGGGTAGGCAACCCCTTATACTGTTAATGCACTTTAAGTTGCCTATCTATTAAGTTTAACTAATACCGAACGGTATCCTTGTAGAAGCTAAGATATGTACTGCTACAACTTGTTCGTATTTGACCCGACTATTAGCAATTTTAACTGGTTTAAAGTCGAGTTATGGAGAAACTGTACTTCTAATCACAAAATTTCCAAGGAACTGTCCACTCCATTTTCAGGTTTCCGTCATCTCTTCAATTAATGCTAATGACTTCCCTATCTGATATTGTAATTTAACACAAATTAAAGTAAATATCAATGAAAAGTTGTTCTGTATAAGCATATTCTAATTAAGTTACAACATAATATTATAATATTAGAAATTCAAACGTTCAGTCTACATTAAATGCAAGAAAATATAATTTTAATTTAACTTTATTACACTAATTTTATATATTACCTTGAAGTTATAGCAATTATTTATGTAGCTGTGGTTTTACAGCGTCGTATAATGTTTTGCTTAGTTAATTTAAATTCATAATGAAAATAAGGTAGATTTAATGCTGTTGAAAAAGGCATAAAGATAAAATTAAAACTACTAAAATTAACCTTAAAGAAATAAGTTTGCATATTCACACTGAGCGTTACCATCTATACTTTTAGTTGACCCTCCATCATTAATTTTTGTTGAAAAAAACATAATAATTAACCTGAAATTTAGATTTTCAATTTTAAAATTGCAAGATTACAAACGAAATTTTTACAGATTCATATTCACATTAGTTCTGCAAATGCTCTAATAAAGTTGCAATATTTTTAAATATTACAACTCAGTTGGTTACCTTGAAATTATATTGCAATGCTATAGATTATTGTGGTTTTGCAATTTCGTATATTGTTTTCTTTATAATAATCAATACCGTTGTGTGCCAATCAGTTCATTCTTCAGAAAAATCCCGACATGAAAATTTACCGAAGATTGCCACAAACAAATTGTTGAAACAATTCTTCTATTAAATTTGTATCTAATAAAATACAAAATTAAATCTAAAAATACACTCGTCATCGTTATTGGCGATTTTCATCAGCTAATATGGGTACTGTTTTTTGTACGATTAACTTGATAAGAGGCTTCCACGAATGGGGCCCCCAATTAATCCACTGCGAGTTCCGGTTCAATGGGATTGCCGGGAACTGCCACTTAATAACCCTAACTTGGGTTCAGTTAGTTGTTGGAGTGAAACAAGACTTAACAAACACGAGTATATTGAATAACAACGATTACAAACGTCACTGATGGACCGATGGTTTTTTACAAAAGCTTCAACTGTTGTGACACGCTTGGATTGGCCACGCGAAAATAGCGAATTGCGCGTAACCGTAACACAAAACAACCTGGAAACGTCTTTACCAGGGAGTTAGACCGAAACGCAAACTAGCACAAAGCATAGCTGAACTTGCTTCCTCGAGGCTCTGGATCTAACTGACTTTGAATTTACAGCGAGCCGAACTCGCCAAATCATCAAGGAGGGGCAAGCTCAAACACTATTGGCTGAGGCGATCCTGCGTAGCCAATCGGAGCGTCGCACGTTATTTAGGAAAAATGCTTATTCTAAGAAACCTTAATGCTAAGCTCTCTCAATGAGGCAATTGAACGAAATCCATAAACCCATGATTCCCAAATATGCTAAGTCGGCTTAAGTTCTATTAGAAAATGTATCCATCCGCTTAAAAGCCATTAAGGGAAGCTTACAAATTCCTTTCCAACATTAACAGAGGCAAACAAATACGGCAAGATGCAAATTTGACTTTACCACGACCTTTGAATGAGATAAAACAGTTATGACTTGAATTACATGATTAATTATAATCAAGAAGGTTTTGATGCACGCATCTGTGTGAATCAAACATGCCGCCCCCGAAGTGCCGACTATGGCACGACGTGATTAAATCCCAAAATTAAACTGAAATCTAACACTACAAAATAATCAAATGCATAACAAGAACTAATGACAGATGATAATCCAAGAGTCTTACAGATAACCTACAACTAGCATGAATACAAGCAAAGAAACAACTAAACCTAGCAAAATGTTCAATAAGCGAAAACTACCAACTAAGAGCAAAGTCAATGTTTATTGCCCTTGATCGCAATGATCGTCTTTGGGTAGGATGTACACTTTACGCACCGAGCGTTTCAGGAGATTCCCTCGGGAATCGCGCACCTGCACCACACGCACAACACCATCCGCTCCTGGATATGTGGCCGAGATGATTGCCAGGGGCCAACGGTAGCTTGGAGATGCCTCGTCGTGGACGAGTACCACGTCGCCCACCTGGGGGGCTAGAGACGTGCTGGAGGACTTCCACTTAGGCCTGCGCTGCAGGAGGTGGAGGTAGTCCCGGGACCAACGATCCCAAAACTGCTGGGACAGCCGCTGGACCAGCCCATAGCGGCTGAGACGATTTTCCGGTATGCCCTGGAGTTGGGCTTCCGGAAACGAAGTCAGCTTCCGACCGATCAAGAAGTGGGCAGGAGTAAGGACTTCGGGGAATGAGGCGTCGGTAGGGAGAACACAGAGTGGACGGGAATTTAGTATCGCCTCCACTTGAGTCAGCATGGTGTAATACTCAACGAAAGTTAACTTTGCATTGCAAGATATTCGCCTTAAATAATATTTCAATGACTTTTACCCCCGCTTCCCAAATGCCGCCAAAGTGCGGAGAGCGTGCCGGAATAAAATTCCACTTAATGTTATGTTTCGACAATTCTTCCCTTATGCATTGCTCACTAGAGCCTGACAGGATATTTTTTAATTCCGATAGCTGATTTCTGGCACCGGTGAAACAGGTAGCATTGTCAGAAAATATGTTGGAGGGTAAACCGCGTCTGGAGATGAATCTCCTCAACGATGCGATGAAAGCCTCCGTCGTGAGGTCTTCCACGAGTTCAAGATGAATAGCCTTCGTGGCTAAACACACAAATAGGGCTACGTAAGCCTTTACTTCTTTCGCGCCTCGCCCGGATTTGTTTTTTATAAACACGGGACCCGCGTAATCTATCCCGCAATTGCTGAAAGGGGGAGAGGGTGTGACACGAGCTTCGGGTAGTGATCCCATCAAGTGTTCATTCATCTTAGGCTTGGCCCGGAAGCATATCACGCAATTGTGTATTACTTTACGTATTAGGTCTTTGGCTCTCGCGATCCAAAACTTATCCCGCAATGAGGCCAGTAACACCGAGTGTCCACAATGCAAGAGCCGCAAATGCTCTTGCTTCACGATTAGCAACGACAAAGGGTGACTAGCTAGTAACAAAAGGGTATGTTTTTGATCAAAGCTTAGATTGGAGTTTTCTAGATGGCCGCCCACGCGCAGTAGGCCCTGATCGTCCAGAAATGGGTTTAGAGAAAGCAGCGCACTATTTTTCGGCAATGGCGCTTTTTTAGACAAAACTGCTATTTCTCCGGAAAAGACTTCCGCCTGTGCAATTTTGATCAGGCGGCGAGTAGCGTCCTCCAATTCGTCAATGACTGGAGGTCCCGACCAGCGCGTTTCGGTGTTTCTGTTTCTCGCGAGACGCAGGCAGTACGCGACTACGCGCTGTAATTTTGTAAAACTGGAATAGCGCCTGAAAAGTTCAAATTCTGGGACGCGATGGTGAAGAGTGGCCACTACTGGGCGCGACTCTTGGGCTGCTAGCTCACCCGAATCAATTTTAACGGGCTGGGGTTTTAAGTCCGCCTGTGACAAAAATTCTGGCCCGTGCCACCACAAGCGTGAGTTGAGTAACTCCTGGGGTAACATTCCCCTGCTAATTATATCGGACGGGTTGCAATTTGTACGCACGTGAAACCATTCTTCCCTATTGCTTAGTTCGTGAATCTCGGACACCCGGTTCGCGACGAACGTCTTCCAATTACTCGCATCCTTATTTATCCAGTGCAGAGTTATGGTGGAGTCCGACCAATAGTACACGCGGTCAAATTTAAATGCGGAGGAATCGAGTATAGTTTTAATCAAACGAGCCAACAGTAAGGCTGCGCAAAGCTCCAAACGAGGCAAGGATATTGTTTTTAATGGAGCGACCCTTGACTTAGCACAAAGCAAATTGGTGGTGACATTACCGCGCGCGTCAACGCAACGTATATACACGGCGCACCCATAGGCTACAGAACTCGCGTCCGCAAATCCGTGGAGATCTATCGAATTTATGTCATCGCAAATTACCCGTCTCGGAATTGCCAACGAGCCCAAAGAGCGTAATGAAGAATGGAGTTCGTCGTATCTGGAGCGCACCTCCATGGGCACCGTTTCGTCCCATGACAACTTCAACTGCCAAAGCCGTTGCACGAGAAGTTTCAAAGTTAGAACGCTTGGACCAAGTAGTCCCAAGGGATCGAATACTTGAGCCATACTAGAGAGTATAGCCCGCTTGGTAACTGATTTGCAACAGCTAGGGTTCACTCTGTAACTTAGCACGTCCCGCCGAGTATCCCAAAAAATGCCGAGAGTTTTCTCCGTGGCGTCTTCCGTCAAAGAAATGGGCTCTACGCTGCCGCGATCTACACCAATGGCGCTAGCTACTTCACTGTCGTTGGATGCCCACTTTCGCAATTCAAACCCGTACCCCGACAAAGCGCTACTAATTTCGAATTGCGTTTTTATGGCTTCCGCCCTATTTTCAAAACCAGTCAGTAGGTCATCTACATAAAAATCCCGGCTAATTCTTAATGAGGCCTCTGGAAGCGATGCTTCGATTTCCTGGGCGATTTGTATCAAGCACCTAGTTGCTAGGTACGAGGCTGATTTAGTACCGTAGGTGACCGTTAATAATTTGAAGCATTTTACCGCTGAGGTTTTGTCGTCACGCCATAAAATTAATTGGTATTGCGTCTGCGAGGGGTCCACGAGAATTTGCCTATACATTTTGGCGCAATCTGCTTTCAGCACGTACTTGAATTGCCTAAAGCGACAAAGAATTGCAAACAACGACTGCTGGACCACTGGGCCCTTATGTTGAAGGTCGTTAAGCGATACTCCGGAGGAGGACGCACAACTGCCGTCAAAAACAACGCGATGTTTGGTCGTTGAACTGTCCTCCTTTATGACTGGCGAATGTGGTAAATAAAACCGAGGATGAGGAAGGCTCGCTTCGTCGTCCACCTTGCTCAAGTGACCAAGCGACTCGTATTCTTTGAGAAATGCGGAATACGCGGTTTTCAACTCGGGATTTTTTGACAATTTGTTTTCTAATGAATAGAAACGCTTTAACGCTATACCGCGCGAGTCTCCCAGCGATGGAGCATCTTTCCTGAAAGGTATGCTCACGATGAACCTACGCGGCTCCGACGACGCCCGTTTCGTAGTCGATTGAAAATGGTCTTCGCAAAATTTGTCATCAGCAGAGAGTCGGCCTGATGAACCGTACGCCCCCTCGGTTTCCCAAAATCTCTGAATGCCGTGCTCGATGCCGGTTACACTTAAATGAACTCTATTTGAACGAATGAGCGCTCGATTTTCGACATTCATGTTTCCGCCTAAAACCCAACCAAAAAGAGTTTTTGTTAAGAATGGCTTCTCTGGGCCCAATTTCACCTGTCCCTGACAGAGCACTTGCCAAAAGACATTCGCGCCTAATAAAAGATCAATCTTTCCCGGTGTATTACAATCTGAATCGGCTAGCACAATGTTTGGTGGGATCTTCAAATCCCTCAACGAGAAAGCAAGGGCCGGCAGAGGGTCCGTAATTTTGTCTAACACAACACAGCTCATAATGTCCTCGTATTTCCCGTTGCGGGAGCGGATTCGAACGTTTGCTCTGAATTCAGCGTTCAGAGCCCTGGCACCAACACCCGACAGTGAGGTGACATTACCTCGTTTCTCAATTTTCAAATTTTGACACAAGTCGGCGCTAACTAAGTTAAGTTGGGATCCGGGGTCCAAAAGAGCTTTTGCCCGGGAAAATGACCCGGAGGATCCTTCTACGAATACGCTAACCGTGGACAATAAAACTTGCGCTGGCGCCGCGATTGCAGGACGGCTACAGGCTGCTGAAACGGATGCGACGGGTGCCTCGCTCGGGGCGACGGCCCCGACCTCCCTTGTGCCGCTGCTGGCTTCTGGCGGTCCAGGACGCGGCGACGGAATATTTTCGTGCGCGTCACGCTTTGGACGCAAACACAGTAAAGCATGGTGCTTTTTTCTGCATACGCGGCATCTCGACGATGTGCATTTTACCACGAAATGTCCGGGCTTGAGACAATTGTTGCATAGTTTCAAACGACGCGCCTCTTCGATACGAGCGTTAACCGACAATTTTGAAAAAGATTCGCAAGCGCTAATCGAATGATTACTATTTTTGCAAAAATCGCAAGAGTGATTACCTTGCTCTCTGGCTACATGAGCGCGTGCATGACTTTTTTGCTCGGATCCCTGATTTCCCAAACTCGAACCTATTTTCGCAGCTTCCAGCGAACCTAATAAGTGACTTTTGCTCTCTAAAAAATCTAACAACTCTCGCAAAGTAGGAAATTGTCCGGTATGTTTGCATAATTCCCAGTCAGTCTGCATTGCTGAGCTGAGCTTCGAAACTATGATGTGTATTAGTATTGTGTCGACTGTGGGTTCCCCGTACGCCTTTAAAATTTCCAAAATTCTAACTACACTATCGAGCAGCCTTTGAACAGACGAATGTGAATCCTTTTTTACGCTCTCTAAACTGAATAACGCATTTATGTTTGATTTTACTATCAGCTTCTTATTTTCAAATCGCTTGACTAGGATATCCCAAGCAATGGTATAGTTATCGTTGGTAACTTTTAACGACGCGATTGAACTAGCAGCTTCTCCCTTAAGGGAAGAAATCAAATAGTAAAATTTCTGAACGTTGGTCAAATTAGCGTTGTTATGAATAAGCGACGTAAAGGAGTCATGAAATTGAACCCAATTCTCGAATTTCCCCGAAAATGAAGGCAAATCTAAGGGTGGTAATCTTAATCCAGCGAGCTCTCCTGAAGGGCCACTTTGCAAAGAATTTTGACCTAGATTAGGTTTTATACCCGGACTGATCTTATTTTTTGATAAGAATTCCTTGACTGTGCTACTAATCTCGCTAAAATGAGTCATAAAAGAGTCGAATTCATTGAAAAGTTCATCAAAGTGTTCAGCGTCGGCCTCCATTAGGCCCTCCATTGACTTCTCATACTCATCCAACAAATTTTGGAAACAACTAAACTCTTCTGACAAGTTGCCGACCTCGTGAGCCTTCACGGGGCTGGACGAAGAAATTCTATGAAATAGAGTTTCGAAACGATCTACTTTGGCTTTTATGAATTTGCAACGAGTGGTTAAAGCGCGAGTTTCCGACATGACCGCTGATGTCGAACGAGTTTCCACCATGACTGACACAAGCAAAAAACAACACTAAACGAAGGTGTAATGGAAAAGGACTTACTTTTGATTTGAGAACGTAGTAACTTCTTGACGAACAGAAAACCAACCCGCTGCCGATCGCTGCCGCTTGACGTGGGACCTGGACTCGGTGTAAGCTCTCGATGGTTGAATTTCCTGGTGTTGGCGAAGCTTCTTGACGCTCTCCGACGAAATGATGTTGGAGCGATTGCATCCACCAGCTACTGGAAACTTGTACACTCGCGTTTTTTAGCTTCTTCCAAATCCGGCTCGAAGGACCAATGTTTTTTGTACGATTAACTTGATAAGAGGCTTCCACGAATGGGGCCCCCAATTAATCCACTGCGAGTTCCGGTTCAATGGGATTGCCGGGAACTGCCACTTAATAACCCTAACTTGGGTTCAGTTAGTTGTTGGAGTGAAACAAGACTTAACAAACACGAGTATATTGAATAACAACGATTACAAACGTCACTGATGGACCGATGGTTTTTTACAAAAGCTTCAACTGTTGTGACACGCTTGGATTGGCCACGCGAAAATAGCGAATTGCGCGTAACCGTAACACAAAACAACCTGGAAACGTCTTTACCAGGGAGTTAGACCGAAACGCAAACTAGCACAAAGCATAGCTGAACTTGCTTCCTCGAGGCTCTGGATCTAGCTGACTTTGAATTTACAGCGAGCCGAACTCGCCAAATCATCAAGGAGGGGCAAGCTCAAACACTATTGGCTGAGGCGATCCTGCGTAGCCAATCGGAGCGTCGCACGTTATTTAGGAAAAATGCTTATTCTAAGAAACCTTAATGCTAAGCTCTCTCAATGAGGCAATTGAACGGAATCCATAAACCCATGATTCCCAAATATGCTAAGTCGGCTTAAGTTCTATTAGAAAATGTATCCATCCGCTTAAAAGCCATTAAGGGAAGCTTACAAATTCCTTTCCAACATTAACAGAGGCAAACAAATACGGCAAGATGCAAATTTGACTTTACCACGACCTTTGAATGAGATAAAACAGTTATGACTTGAATTACATGATTAATTATAATCAAGAAGGTTTTGATGCACGCATCTGTGTGAATCAAACAGGTACTGTATTTTTTATTGCGATGTTTAGCTCATGTAGAGGCTGTTGTAATGAGAATATAATTCATGTATCACGTGACGCAATTTCAACCAATGAGGGGCATGCAAATGCCTAGTTACACATTATCACAGCGGTAGTAATTTATTTTCGTAATTGTTTTTAGGGGTGATCATGAATGGTTGTGATTTTTTTCTTAGGTTGGCACTGTTAGTGTTGGTTACCCTGCTGTCAATTTTAAGTCCGTGTCAAATTCGACGTTAGCAGGTTAGGTTTTGTGTCAGTTTGTGTCAAAACTGACGGAAAATCTAACCTGCTAACCTCGAATTTGACATAGACTTAAAATTGTCAGCAGGGTAACCAACATTAACTGTGCCAACCTAAGAACAAAAAGTAAATATTTGATATTTTGCATTTCATTCAATATATTCTCTTTCCAAATATAATTCGTGTAATGATTAATGATCGATGATTTTTTACTCGTTAAAACCGAAACAACAAATTTAACTCGTGCTACTTTTAACTCGGAAAAAATCATCGATAATAATAATCATTCCACTTGTTATATTACAACTGAAAATATATGAAGACAGTAACAGTACTAGTACTCGAAAAACCGATATTTTCGACAGCAGTGGTAAGCACCACGATGAAAATATGAGGAGAGTTTCACAGCGGTAAAAAAACTCCTAAATTGCTGTAAAAGCATTGATATTGATAATGTAAGAATTTTCCTATTCTTTTAACAACCCAGAACGTCCCTACGAAAGTTGTCTTGTTTAGGATAATTACTTATGTTGTTATCGGAAATTTTCGATCCCCTGTAGGTAATTCTGTCTAGCATTGCCGTTAATCCGGTACCTTTGTCCTTTCTCTATTGAATTTTCTGAAATTTCTTATCTTCAGGGTGGGTTCAGCCTTTTTCTGCAAATCGTTGAATGATGGGGCAGCCGTCCTTTTGGGTTATACATCATACACTAAGGAAAACCATACCACCTGGTAGTACGGATCAGTTATTTCCGTTTATTAAACTTTCCTTTTTCGTATCCGCTACGCTTGAAACGTTTGCCGAATCACATTCGTTATGAAAGTTACTTGCTGTAGATTTTAAAATCAGTATAATTTTGTAACTAGTAAACAACCACCACCTCGCCAAAAACTGTACATAATTTGAAATGCAAAAACGGAAATAAGTTTACAAAAATGTTGCATGCATAGTCCAGCTCTTCTTTTGAGGCTGTTGAAGGCGTTTTGCTAATTATTTATTTCTTAATATCTACTTCTTATTTTTTTAAATGTTAAAAATTAATTTCTTTGCGAATGGCCACAGGTCCATCTACAATATTGTTAATATTATTAACAAAGGAACAAGAAAACTCATTTTAAACAGTTAAGCAGCAGCAGTTCACGCATGGCACACAGGCGGTACGGAAATATTTATAAATGATTTTTGATAATATTACTAGCAAGTACTGGAAGGTGCGATATTGTTGAGACAGGTGGCGACTAATAATTACACAAAATATTGTGCGAGTTGCTAAAATACTAAACATATTCTTAATTAAAATTAAACACAGTTAGAAACAAAACTTGAACAAATACTAATTAAAAGTACGCCCCTGGCCCATTACATTCTTTCACAAAGGCGTCAAAAGCCGCAATTTTTCCGCTTTTTGCCGGGGGCAAGGTCGATCTTCTTGCGGCGTTTTTTGTCCAAGCACCTGTCGTGGCAGCTGTCGTAAGATCTAATCACAGTTAAGAGCAATTATGGAGCTGCATCGATGCCGATCCCTAGAAAAAACCCAATTTGTTTGGACAATTCATCTCAAGGAGGCCATTATCGTAATAATCTGCAATTAATACGGCTATAAATAACCCAGTAAACGATCCAGTAGTTAGAAGCGTAATTAATTTTCCCGCCGATTATTATTTTCCGCAGAGCGATCGCCATTGATCATCGGTATAGATGTCGTAATGACTTTTATAGCGATCTCTGCATCTAATTAGGCGGATGTAATGTTTGACAATCGCGGATTGAAGTGTCGCCTGGCAGAGAAAAACATGTCGAGATCAGGAGATAAAATAATTAAAAATAGGATTTGCATATTAAAAGCCACCTGGCGGCCTTTGCGGGTACCACACGATGCTGAGATACAATCAGATTTAATAAAATTTGGAGAAAATGGTAAGCCGAAATGAATAAAATACTTTTAATTAAATCCTTAATTAAGTCAGGTCCCCAAGTGCCAGCTGGAATTTTATGGAATTCTACAGTTTGTCCTTGAAGCTTTGAACGTTCACGCAACTACTCTTTAAATATATAATTTGCAAGTGATAACTTGTTGCACCACTTCACGGATTCAAAATGTAACTTTTAACTAATAACGCTAATACATTATTATTTCTAAATCTTACATGTACTTCGGTATTGCCCCGAACTACATAACAATTCAAAATAATAAAAAGGAATAGATGTTGCTTTAAACCCTCAATCTTTCTTATTCAATAATCTAGATATTCAAAAAAGATTTAATTATTTACGAGCGCGCGGAAGTGATTAAGCGAAACATAGAGCCTAAATTAAGGTAAGCATAATCTCATATTCAAAAGTATTAATTAACGCATAAAAATCAGTAGAGTACGCTACACGAAAAGGCCTCAAAGCACACCCGTAATCAATAACAAAAGTGGTCTTCAGAAGCTTGGCAACAATTCCGGCAAAATAGTTTACTGTTACATGAAATCATAAAATCCGTTTACCACTTTACAACGTCAAAGTATACCTATGAATTGAACGCTGCTAAATACAGCAATTGTTAGCAAATTAATCCAATTAAAAGAAACTAAAGCCAAATACACTTTGTACATAATGAGTGGTTATATGCTGCTTACAATCAATTATTAGAATGAACTAAAGTAAGAAGGTAAAGGTAATTAATCTTCATTAAAAGTACCCACAGCGAGCAGTACAAATATTTCTGCTCTCTGTCATAAGCTGACCAGCTGACGGTCATACAAATTCTAAAAGACCCTCCCACGTATAACCCTACAAGGGAGCCAACATATGGTACAGGTCAGAGATATCTTTACTGCACCTCATTCATAAGCAAACTGAACCTACGTTCCTCGCTGAAACGGAAGTTGAGTACTTTATTTTTAATGAAGATTACGTACCATTTCACTTCAACTCATTATCATTTATATTCAGCACACGATCACTTGTTGCTTACAAAATTTCAAGCTATATTTTCTTTTAATTGGATTAAATTGGTAACAATATATATTTTTGGAAGGCATCACCCAACTCATTTAGCTTTACGCCTTAAATAGTAAACTGATTTTGTGATTCTATATAATAGTAAACTACCGTGTAGCTTTGATTCTGCACTGGTTTTATGTAATAATCACGATTATGCGTTGAGGCTTTTCCGCATAAACGGGTCTGAGGGCTATTGAGTGTTAATTATTAGTTTTAAATTTCTATACTCAACTTAATTTTAGGGATCATTGCTTCGCTTCATCGCTTCCGAGCGCTCCTAAATAACTAAATTTCTATGCTTACCTGCTCCCGGACACACCCCTGCGTAGGAATCAGCTGGCACATTTTCTGTACACTTCGGCAATTACAAACTACAGTATAAGTTTCAGGAATGGTTTATTGTTGTGACTATTTAAAACTGGATCTTAGGGGTAGCAATATATTCAGTTAAATTTTTAGGAATAAGGTTGCGTTGAAACAATATTTAGGATTCTCAATATGTGATCTGTTTTTCATTTTCTACGTTGTAATTGGAATCAAAAATAAATATACAATTAACTAAACTATTATTCTGTACACTGATTCAGGCTTGTCACACCTTGATTGAAACAGGCGGATTAACTTTTTCGAAGAATTTTCATCTACGAAGAAACCCAAAATGTATTTAATACAAGTTTCAAACATTCCATATTTCGTGTTTTAAATAATTCAATATTGTTAAAGCACTTGTATACTAATCATACTCAAATACCAACGTCGATTTGACCTTGATTCTTGAAATGTCCCACTGTAATTTGTAAAATCATATCGTGTATCACATCGTATAGTTCTCATAGCCATAACTATGGATAAAAACAACTGTTTTAATACAGATATATTTTTAGATTTATGAGATAATGCTCACTATTAGCCATTGACAATATCAATTGCTACAACTTACACACAGGAATTCTTCAGCACAAAACTTAGGCCCTGAACACACGGGATTCCGTTTCCCAGATTCGGTATGCGGGATACAGAATCTGAGCCTGTTCAGACACGGCGACTGAATCTCAGACGCGGGCCTTCAGTCACTTGCAGTGCCGTGCTGTTATGGACCTAGCATTGCTGTTCTTTGTTTCTGTCAAATTAGTCTAGAAGTGCTGTATTTAAAGTCAGGGATTGAGCTCTACAAAGCTAATAAACTTTTCATTGTCAAATAATGTACGCTCTATGATCGTTGTATAGTAAGGAACGCCTTGCTTATTCGATTTAAATAGAAGTTGCAGAAAATCTGCTACGCCTATGATATGATATCATATGTTCTGGCTGGCAAAAGTAGGCGAGTCCAGGCCGTGGTACACGTGGACTCATATCCTCGATATGCTCCAATAGTAAATCGGTATCCGAGATACAGAATTTGTCGCCGGCGGCCGAAATGGAGAGATAAGGAAAATCGGCCGCCGGCGACACATTCTGTATCTCGGATACCGATTTACCATTGGAGCATATAGAGGATATGAGTCCACGTGTACTACGGCCTGGACACGCCTACTTTTGCCAGCCAGAACATATGATATCATATCATAGGCGTAGCAGATTTTCTTCAACTTCTATTTAAATCGAATAAGCAAGGCGTTCCTTACTATACAACGATCATAGAGCGTACATTATTTGACAATGAAAAATTTATTAGCTTAGTAGAGCCCAATCCCTGGCTTTAAATACAGCACTTCTAGACTAATTCGACAGAAACCAAGAACAGCAATGCCAGGTCCATAACAGCACGGCACTGCAAGTGACTGAAGGCCCGCGTCTGAGATTCAGTCGCCGCGTCTGAATAGACCCAGATTCTGTATCCCGCATTCCGAATCTGGGAAACGGAATCCCGTGTGTTCAGGGCCTAATGCTGCAAATAATGATATGGCACTTCAACTCCGCAACAAAAACAAAATTCCTGCTGTAGTCGCTGGCATTGAATTAAAACCACAATTCTATATTCAATTTGGAAGTAAATATTTAATTTATTTTTTGCCGGTGACGAATTAGGAAGCAAAAACTCAAAACTAACAACTATTAGCTATGCATCCGGACCATCGTGCTTCAGACCAGATAAGCTCTAATGGCTATACAAACCAAATACCAATTATGCCCGATTAAGGCGGCCCCAATAATCATTAAGCCATTATAATTACTCAAGCATGTTATTAAGACAATTGGGGGCCGGAATGAGCCAGCGGAATTACTCCGATAATTTCGTAGCCGAACCGCTGCATGCCTAATAAGCGATAATTATAAAAACGTCTGCAAAAACCAAGGACGATCCTCCTCGCCATGAAAAAAGGCCCTCAGACGGCTCGATCCCGCAACAAAACCAAAACGGGCCATCAAAGCAACACCACGTCTGACAAGCTGCTACACGTGTTTTGCCCCCAACAACTCCAAAAATGCAAACGAATTCCCTGCCGGATTTGCAAGGAATTTACCTTGCAGAAATCGGCGCTGCATTCGCTATTTGCTCGAGAACAGGGCCGGCTTAAGCAATGGTACAATTTGTACTTTCCAGACTGTATGAAAGGATACCTTCTCGAAAAGATCTTATTTTACCCATATTCAGGTTTTCTTCGAAAGATAAACAGTTTTGCAAGTGCATATACTATTTCTAGTGGAAAAACAATCTGATTTGTTACTGAACATTTCATACTTGTCCAATGCACCTAATAATCTACTTGAATGGTACTAATTTAACGACGTTATTGTCTTCCTGGGAACCATAACGTGTTGATTTTTAAGCTCCTCTACTATATCATTCTATGGATTTAGCAGAACAATAAAACTAATCTGAAGACTTTTAACCTCAAGCAAACAAATTTTTTAAACGGAGATTTTAATAACCTAGGTATTTAAGAACGTTGACTTTAAGCCAACTTCCCTTAGATGTCATCATTTGTATCGAAAAATAATAAGTTTACTATTCGATTCAACGATATTAGAAAATATTTAATAGATATTAACGATATAAGTTTAATTATGAACATCTTAACGAAACGAGTTTGATTGCTAAAACGTAGCGGTGAGCCGAGCTTTGCGGCAATCAAACGAGTCTCGTTAAATGCCATAAGCAAACGTGTATTGTTCAATATTTTATCTTCGTCAATAAATTCTGGTTCGATGTATTTTTTAAAGAGTGCGGTAATGAAGTTCTTAACGATACTAAAATTAATTTGATTAATAGTTTATAACAACACCGATGAAGATAGTCAATATTAATAGTACTCTTTTTTAACGTTATTTCTAACTGTGTATAGCATATTGAAAGCTATTTAAATGAGATATAAAACAGTTTGATTTAAACGAATTTTAATCATTTCAGTTAAATACAATTTTTAACGAGATAATAGTGCTATCAACGACATGTAAACGTTTAAACTTCATTAAAAGCTGTAACATCCATTCTAATAACATTAAAAATATGTCAATTAGATTAAGAATCGCTTTAACGAGATAGAAAAAATCAGTCAATTTTAAGGAACCAGAAATCTTACAAAAACTTTTTGAGGTCGATATTAACGATACAAGTTTGATTATGAGCATCTTAACGATGAGTCTGATTGCCAGAACGAGACGGTGAGCCGAGTTTTGCGGCAATCCAACGAGTCTCGTTAAATGCCATAAGCAAACGTGTATTGTTCAATATTTTATCTTCGTCAATAAATTCTGGTTCGATGTATTTGTTTTTTAAGAGTGCGGTAATGAAGCTTTTATCGATACTAAAATTAATTTGATTAATAGTTTATAACAACACCGATTAAGATAAACAATATTAATAGTACTCTTTTTTAACGATATTTCTAACTGTGTATAGCATATTGAAAGCTATTTAAACGAGATATAAAACAGTTTGATTTAAACGAATTTTAATCATTTCAGTTAAATACAATTTTTAACGAGATAATACTGATATAAACGACATGTAAACGTTTAAACTTCATTAAAAGCTGTAACATCCATTCTAATAAGATTAAAATTATGTCAAGTAGATTAAGAATCGCTTTAACGAGATAGAAAAAATCAGTCAACTTTAAGGAACCAGAAATCTTACAAAAACTGATTCACTGTTTGAGGTCGATATTAACGATACAAGTTTGATTATGAGCATCTTAACGATGAGTCTGATTGCCAGAACGAGGCGGTGAGCCGAGTTTTGCGGCAATCCAACGAGTCTCGTTAAATGCCATAAGCAAACGTGTATTGTTCAATATTTTATCTTCGTCAATAAATTCTGGTTCGATGTATTTTTTTTAAAGAGTGCGGTAATGAAGCTCTTAACGATACTAAAATTAATTTGATTAATAGTTTATAACAACACCGATGAAGATAAACAATATTAATAGTACTCTTTTTTAACGTTATTTCTAACTATGTATAGCATATTGAAAGTTATTTAAACGAGATATAAAACAGTTTGATTTAAACGAATTTTAATCATTTCAGTTAAATACAATTTTTAACGAGATAATAGTGATATAAACGACATGTAAACGTTTAAACGTCATTAAAAGCTGTAACATCCATTATAATGAGATTAAAATTATGTAAATTAGATTAAGAATCGCCTTAACGAGATAGAAAAAAATAGTCAATTTTAAGGAACCAGAAATCTTACAAAAACGGTTTGAGGTCGATATTAACGATACAAGTTTGATTATGAGCATCTTAACGATGAGTTTGATTGCCAGAACGAGGCGGTGAGCCAAGTTTTGCGGGAATCAAACGGGTCTTGTTTAGTGTCATAGCTAATGTGTAGATATTGTTCAATATTTTATCTTCATCAATAATTTCTGGTTCAATGTAGTTTTTTATATAAAAAGAGTGCGGTAATATTTATCCAATACCGCATTCAGTGCGGTAATGAAGCTCGTAACGATACTAAAATTGATTTGATTAATAGTCTATAACCAAACCGATGAAAATAATAGTTATTAACGATACAAGTTTTATTATTATGAGCATCTTAACGAAACGAGTTTGATTGCCTGCCAGAACGACGCAGTAAGCCGACTTCTGTGAAAATCAAATGAGTTTCGTTAAGTGCCATAAGCAAACGTGTATTGTTCAATATTTTATCTTCATCAATAATTTCTGGTTCAATGTTTTTTTTTATATAAAAAGAGTGCGGTAATATTTATCCACTAGCGCATTCAGTGCGGTAATGAAGCTCGTAACGATACTAAAATTGATTTGATTAATAGTCTATAACCAAACCGATGAAAATAATAGTTATTAACGATACAAGTTTTATTATTATGAGCATCTTAACGAAACGAGTTTGATTGCCTGCCAGAACGACGCAGTAAGCCGAGTTCTGTGAGAATCAAATGAGTTTCGTTAAGTGCCATAAGCAAACGTGTATTGTTCAATATTTTATCTTCATCAATCGTTTCTGGTTCAATGCACTTTTTTATATAAAAAGAGTGCGTTAATATCTATCCATTACCGCATTCAGTGCGGTAATGAAGCTCTTAACGATACTAAAATTAAATTGATTAATAGTCTATAACAAAACCGATGAAGATAATAGTTATTAACTCTACAAGTTTGATTATTATGAGCATCTTAACGAAACGAGTTTGATAGCCTGCCAAAACGACGCGGTAAGCCGACTTCTGTGAGAATCAAATGAGTTTCGTTAAGTGCCATAAGCAAACGTGTATTGTTCAATATTTCATCTTCATCAATAAATTCTGGTTCAATGTATTTTTTTATATAAAGAGTACGGTAATGAAGCTCTTAACGATACTCAAACTAATTTGGTTAATAGTCTATAACAACACCGATGAAGATAATTGGTTTTAACGATATACGACCTATCCGGATGCGATTTAGAGTTTTCCGAATATTTAAAGCATTAGCTGGAATTAAAGTCGTTAAAGCTCTTCTTATTTAACATAATTTGTAACGAAATCGCAGGTCCCATAAATCAGATATTCAACCGTTTAAACACGTTTTAAGGTCGTTTTAATGTAATGAATGTACCTAAAAGTTTATTATTATATTATACTAAAATCGTAGCAGATTATCATTTGGACATATTTAATTGTTTAAACTAGCTTAAGTCGCTTTAAAGATAAATATCATTTTCCTGAGTTTCGAAATTACCTTAATGAAATTTTCCAGCGATTTTTAAATGTCTTTCTAACTAAATTAACCGTTAAACAAATTAAATATAACTAATATAATTTAAGATCAGTTTAACAAGATTTAAATTCTTTTAATCGGATCACAAGTCTTATAAACACGATCGTATAAACATGACAAGTGGCCTTAACGAAATAAAGAGAGTGTAACGCCTCATTTCATTTGTGCGTTCTTTGCGATTCCCTCTCTACTAGTAATATCCCGGGCGCTCCTCTTTTATCCGAGCGCCGTGCGAAAGAATTTTGGTTTTTCCGAAAGGCGCACGACCTAGCACAAGATTTTTATTTTTATTTTCTAGTTTCTTTGATTCTGTACTAATTCAGTGGTAATTAGGCCTGTTTGTCCCCCCCACCCACCCCCTGGCGTAATGCATTTGTCATCTGGTATGAAGTCCTGATTGCAGCCACGTTGGAATTTTCCCTGTATGCCAGCATTTTTGACACCAAGCTCCAGCAACATAAACTTCCACCAGGATGGGGCGTCCCGCAAAAATTTCTCACCCTCAACATTGCTTCGGAGGGCGATTGACTGTTATAGTATTGCGTGCTTTGATGCAAATACCTCTGAATATAACAACGCACGTGTGAATGTACTAATAGTTTTCTCAACACCCATCCGTTTTCACAAAGGGATAGCTGAAATCGTGTATGTCCCCTGTAGAAGCCCCTCGCGCAGTGTGACCTTGGGCACCCGGCTTATAGTAATTTCATTGTAACAGTTTGCCAGCCGATCCAAGTGAGGTAAGTTTCATTCATCTAGCTGGATGGCATTCAGATTCCAATAATTTGCCATTTATTATAATTGTGCAATAATACTGATGGCGTCGAATGTGTTATTTTAATTTTAATAACTCCTATTTTTTGTGTGATTGAATTAGGTGACTCCAAATTTTTCTATTATTTATCGCTGTAGAGCGTCAGGATTGACGTGAGTTGTCTTAATTAACATTGTCAATTACGATGACTATTTGTGATACTGTTGTTAAATTCTATTAACTGTGTTTGGTTTATATTTCTTATACTACGACCCCTTATGAACCTGCTCGTATACCTTTTTGAGATTAAGGTTGAACTAAGAGGCGGTGATTCGTTTTGGTAACTAGATTTATTTTTATGCTGTGAATAACTTACCTTTTAAGAACCGCTGCCTGGTCCTTATTCACGTCACAATTTTACCGAGAGTTAAATCTACCTAGATTTGTGCTCACCCCGTTTAAAGCTGGGAACAAGATATAAGTATTGAATTTTTTTTAGGATGGAAATTCTGTTAACGGAATAAAAGCCGCCTTGATGAGATTTAAAGCCAATTTGACATTTTTAGCTAGAAAAGTTTCTCTTTTAATTACATTTCTTTTGAAGTACATATAAAATGAATTTACAGTCGCTGAAACCATAATCGTTTTCACAACATAAAACTCGCTTGGACAGCCTTATCTGTTTAATCGAGCTTTAAAGCCATTCTAATGAAAATTCATTTTAATAAGATTTAAACCATTTTAATGATATTTTAAGTCTCTTAATTGGAGCCTTGAACGAAATAAGGAAGTCTTATAGTATAAGGCGTACAGTCGGTTAAATATAATTAACGTAGTTTTAACGAGCTTAACGTTGTTTGACAAAGATCTCATTTTTTAAACTACGTTAAAAAGAGTTTAAAATGCTTGAATTGTTTACATTATCCTTAAATTTCTCTCGCACTGATACAGTTAAAATAAACTTTAAAAACCAGTTTAAGGAGATTAACGTAGGTTAACAAGCAGTTAATTTTTACGTTAAATTACGTTAAATTAAAAAAAGAATTCCTTGTACATACGACCGCTTGCCCGTACTCAACGTTATACTTTTAATTTTTTCACCTATCTAAATCATGACAATCTTTAAGGTTTCGCTGTGCTAGTTTCGATTTTTTTCGAAAGCAGAACCGATTACGAATCATTTCATACTTAACTTTTCATTTCTGTTAATCGCGCACCACATCCTTGTAATCTCAAAAATTTTATTGTGAAACGTTTTATGTTCGATCGAAAACAAAACGATCTACATACACATCTAACGTTTCTAACGAAAAAATCATTCATATTTCCTCGCAGAACTTTCATGTCATTTATTCTACGCCACCCATGTGGACGCTATTAAGGTTTTATTTTGTTTTGAATCGTTTGAAGTTATCTTAGAAATAGAAATAGATATGTATCTACAATGTTTCATACTCTACCGACAAAATTTTAAGTAGGTTGGATACTAGTCGTAAGACTTCATATGCTTACGAATTGTACATGGCTGGTCTGATTGAGGTACTATTTTCAAAGATTTCAGGATTTTATCTTTGTTTCGAAATGGAAATAGATTTTTACAATGTTTGAATATTTATATCCATACTTGGCACACCTACCTGCAATACAACTGTCTTATTTAGGGTTTTTTATGAAACGGGACGGAAGAAGAATGTTGACATCCGTGACTACTCATTGTCTGAGAAGTCTGGGAAACCAATCAGTTAAAAGCTTACCAAATTCCGATGGAACAGATAATGGGCAACGTTGTATAAAAGGGTTTGCAAATGTGGTCTGTCTCCTATTACATTGGTAGTCGCATTAGCATTACTATGGTTGTTTCTACCAATTTGTACTTTTACATATTTGGACTGCCAAATTAGTTATGTTAATTTATTTCGCATTTTATTTAATTACGTGTAAGCCAAACAGCCAGCTGAACTAATTTACTCCACCAGCTAAGTTTATAAGAATTTCTGTTCAATTTTTTTACTTTTAAACCGATTTTAAGTTTTCTTCAGAAGCAAGAATAGCTACCGAGACTATTTCGGATGGTTAAGTTATTCAAATCGCAGGTTTTGTCGTCGCTCTTCAGTACAGCCACATTAATATAAAACAAGTGCACTCTTTTCATATATTCTTCTTCCTCTTTTCATTTTCCCTTATACCCTAAGTTGTCGGCTCCTCTGGTCACTTTGGGAATACTAGCCTGTTCGGTGCCAACCGTTTTGCTTCTTCCATGCCTTTCCCTTTTCTTTCTACCATATTCTTGATCGTGTCCAACCATGTTAGTCTGGGTGTTCACAGTCTTCTCCCTTCTCTTCTTGCTTCCATGATTTTTCTTGGTAACCACTCTTCTCCCATTCGCACTACATGACCACACCATCTTTTAGTTGTTTTCTTTGTATTGTTTCCACTGGCGGCCGAGTTCTTCCCTTGTTGTAATATTGCTTATTCTGTCTCTTCGAGTTCTTCCTACTATTCTCCTTAAGTATCTCATTTCTGCTGCCGCAATTCTGCTCTTGTGTTTGTCTTGGAGTGGTCAGCTTTCTGCGTCATATGTAAGAGTGGACACGTAGATTGCTTTGTACAAGAGTAATTTTGTCTCCGTACTTAGTTCTCTCTTGTTGATTAACGTAGCATTAATTTGATACTATACACTTGTTGCTTTGGATATGCGGTTGTTAATTTCTTGTTCAATTGTTCCATCCTGACTTATAATTACCCCTAAGTATTCATAGTAGTCTACTACTTCCCCCTACATTCGATATTTATGTTTTTTCTGGATCTTGTGTATTTATGCACATTATTTTACTTTTGTCTTTTTATCAAGGCCACCTAAACCCTTGTTTGAACGATTAGATATATGGCTTATAAAACTTCCTACGTATCTCGTTATAAATTATTTTCAATTTCACTATACTATTTTTAAAAATAGTTCCAATTATATACTGCACATCTAGTTCTTTTACTTTAAATATAGCGCAAAACAGCTGATATCTCGTTAAAACTACTTTTCGTGATGTTTAACATAACTTCAAAACTCTTTTGTAAAATTTCTGAGCCGTTATTGCGGAAATTGCGTCAAACTATGTAAAAATGGTTTGATTCTACCTTATTTGACTGCAATAATTCTTAACTTAATTTAAACAACTTTAATCGCGTTAGAAAACAGCTCCCCTCAGAAGTGATATTGAAGATTACCGAAAAATATCTTCAAATCCCGTTAGAACAACTTGTAATGCAGTTTCAAGGAATACATGTCGTTTAAGCCAGTGGTTCTCAAAGGTTGCCGTGGAGAATCCGAGGCAGCACAGGAAAAATGGGAGTCTCGATACGCTTGTAAATCTCTTAAAACATTTTCCTTCAGCTTCTAGAACACCTCCGATAACTTGAAACATCGTTGGGTATATCAGGTTACCTATATTGTTATTACAGATTTTTAGGATTTGCTATTGGTATTTATTTAGTCTAGATCTAGAGCTATATTCTGGTTCCCAGTTTTTAAGTCTTAAATTTGCTTCCGATGCCGCAAGGTGCATTTTCGAGGCTGTTTATGGTGACGCTTTGGAGGTGCTTTTATCCCGAAAATTCGCCCGTACGCAGATTTGGTTATTGGTTTGACAAATTACTGCACCCGTCTATTGAAATCAGGATTTGACAGTATTTGGAAGTAAATAGCTGGCCGCCCGAACTACCAGGTATGAAAATTGTTATCTCCACCTTTACGTGTTCCAATGTCTAGTCGATTTGATTTTCATGCCTTTTTGCTCATTTCTTTCTCCAAATAACTGTCAATGAATCTTCGAATCTTCAAGGAACCGTTCGTTGACGTTCCCCATCTGTTGGATTACAAATTTCACGCTAGGAAATCCACAGCAACTGGTAGCACGGTTGGCAGATTGCAATTCCTGTTACCTTTCGCGGAAAATGGTCGACGATTCGAGGTCAGGATTTATTTTGTAATCCACCTTTTGAGCACGCGGGGGCGCAGCTACCACCCTTGTGTTTCGCTCTGTAATTTGAAACCGAATTGAGCTTGTCGAATGTTCGTTGTGGAGATTACTTATTGCATATCTCAAATTCGTTCTAATTTATACTCATTAAATAACTATAAATCGTCTTATAATTTCGCTTGTTTTATTATAGTTTTATTGCTAGTAAACAGCCATCACTTGTTTACAACTTCACTTGATTGTGTGTTTACTAAATGTTATTTTCTTTGTGTATTTGATGAATATACTGTATTTTCTATTTGCCAAGAATAGTAAACGAGTAATTTCACTGATATATGCGCGCCACCCGGCGTTTGTGCGAAGAACTTTCTTTAATGCACTAAACATTATATTTATAAATGCGTCATGTAGCGGTGAGAGCTCGCTGATGATTACGTCCACGAATAATCTTAATATATGTTTCTTTGATAACACATTTTCAATTAGGGGTTTCTGTAGTTCGCTGAATCAATTCCGAGAGCTCTTATCTAGTGAAACCTTTTTTGTCCTTGCCTAAATCAAGTATCGTGTTTGGTCATAAAACATCTTATTCGTATTTATCTACATAAAGCAACGGTTTACAGATCATTATACACAGTAGTTTTTAAAACTTCAATTTTCTAAACTTTATACAGCAAATGTTAAATTTTCGTTTGGTAGAGAGTAGAGAATTGCTTCAACACAAATGCTGCAATTTAATATTTAACTTTGCAGATTTGAAATGTGTTGGAACAAGGGAAACAATATCTGTCGCTTGGCAATTTAACTGATTAATCAAGGGCAATGACTCTCTTATTAATAATAAAATATCTCGACTCTTTTAAGATGCATTCCATTAGATCAAATTGTTTATGCGATTTATTCTAGGATTAATGTTAGATACTATACGTAAATCTAAGCAAGTTGAGTCACTTCTTTAAATAACAAAGGAGTCGTCTGATTAATCCAGCTAAATACTATTAAAATTGCACCTCAGAGCCGGTCCTGTAAATTAAGATACAATTACTCCAGCAGTGCGATCGGTTTTTTGCTGCACGCAAATACGCTCATGCAAACAAGCTGCTAAATAAATTAATAATTGTGTCATAATCGGCATTGGGGGTTCAATGTTGTTTCCTGCTTTCACGCTGATCAATGACGTGCGAATCTTTGTGCGATTAAAGTCTGGAAACCGCAACGTATTAAAAGTGGACGATTCATCTAATTGAATCGGAAATTTACCGCAAGAAACTCCATAGTTTAAATCTCAATATTAAAATAGTGAATATTTGAACTACTTTAAAGGGTCTCCTGGGCATAGTGACTACTTAATGCATATGTAATGGCACATGGCTTTGCTTGAGATATATCCTATCAGTAATACTCATTCAAACTCCCTATAATTACCATAAATGTTTAAAGATGTTGTAGACATAATTCTGAGAAATTCCACTTAGCCTAGACATAAACAAAGGCTAAAATCCCTTTACGGAAACGACAAATTAATCCCCGGCTCTACTCCGAAAGGAAGTGGACTCTTAAATAAATACCTGCCAACTAGTCATGGTAGATAAATGCGGCCTCCAGTGGTGTTATTTCAATAACAATGCCGTTTGTTACCTTAACGGGATTATTGCTGGTAGCAGTAACAACAGAGACGGCGGTGTAATCTTCAGCGTCTAATAACCCGAAATAGTCTTGACATTTGTAAACTGACACGGATAAGCTCTTGAATGTTCTTCACAGTTCCAAGAGACCTTTGGGATTAGAATATGCTAATACTGATGAAAAATTACTTGTTATATTTTTCAAGTTGAATGTAGGTTTTGATTTATACAGTGCTACTGTCCTACCCTTCTCCGATACTTACTAGTGAAAAGGCTGAATTTTAGACTTCACAATAAACTTTATCAATCCTCTTGTTAGTAGGTGTCGAAAGACTATCAAAGCTTGTCATTACCTGTAACAAAAAGTACGGAATTATTTAACTGAAGCATGGAATGAATTCCTAAAACTATATTAAACAATTGAAGTGTGTTTTATAAATATTTTTCTTTTCTTAACTTTTTACAGTGCTTTTCTGTAACTCTATATGCTTTTTGATACTATACAATGATGTATTTTCCTCTGCATAATCAACTATGTCAATTATTAAGTTGTAGAAAAATATGTACATACACAGAAAACTTCATTAATGATCAACTTATATTTCCAAATATCAGACGAAATGACTCGGCTCCTTGAAATTCAACGCCTCAAACAAGTCTAATGATAAACGAACCATTTTGCCCATTTTAAATACTGTACCGCCGCCACTGGTTTCATGCCAGTATAAGAGGTGTTTGATATGCGATATAGTTTGCCGATTGGGAGCATTTCACGGTTCTAGAGTGGCAACCTACTACTTTCCGCCGACACAATAATTATATGCAGATCCGTTCATGCCCCGTAGGTGTATCGTAGAGCTTCAATTTCGATTTCGTACCGGACCGTCAACCCATTTATTCGCTTTGCCGGCCCCTAATCCATCGAGGTCGGAGATTCCCTCAAATTTGCGCCAATTCCGCTTGTCCAGCCACCGTTAACCCTAATTGTTAGCTCGAGCCTGGAGTTCAACTGCCTCGACTGCCGTCTCGTACTGTAATTTTTTACGGCTTTCGAGCTAAGTACATCTACATTATGGTATAATATTATCGAATGTGTATTACCGCCAATTTTAAGTACAATAATTAATTTGCGTGTTTAAAGTATGTTAATAACCGACCGCTTAACCAACCTAAATCTTAAGCGCATCCCCGTCTGGGGTGGGTAAATCGCTATTTGGAGTTCGTGGCTGGATTGTAATCAGGTCATCAATATTTCCTTAATCTGTAATGGGACGTCACGTTACGCGTTTCGAACAATATCTCGCAGCTGTGGCCGACGCAAATCATATGTATCTAGGTGTGTTTGATATAGCCGTATTAGGTTTCATCCTGTTTGATGTATTGTAAGGCAAAATACAGTACACGTTTTCAGGAAAGTGATAAAGGTGCTTTTCAGAGAAAATGGAGGCCAGGCATGACTCTGTGCGTTGAGTACGATGTCACGCAGCCGTGAGCAAGGTGTCCCATGGTGGGATCTTCTCAATATATCACGCTCAATGATTGATTGCTATGATGTCGGCCTTCTATAGGATTGTTACTAAACTACAAAAGGAAACATTCCCTACCATAGCTAAAAGATTTCAAATCGACGGAAGATGCCGAGTATTTCGTATGGAAACATTGCTTCTATAAAAGGACATTAATCATACCAAATCTAACAAAGAAATTACATACACTATTCCTTACATACTATACAGTCACTTCAACCCCTTTTATCAGAAATTATTTGCCTCGGTGAAAGTAAAAAAATAAAGAACAATATATCTAAACCATAAAGAGTTATGAAATAAAACTAACGACGTTGAATACCATCAGACGACGTCTATAACATGGCTAACAAGATAGTGAATAAAGATGAAAAAATCCAAGTCAAACTTGGGAGTTAAATCTCATAACAATAAGTGCTATCTTGCACAAATTCCTATAAAGAAGAAATTGTAACAGCAACAATCTTCTAAAAAAATTGTGAAGCAAAACTCATAGGGTTGAAAATTAGCCCTACCGTAGTGAGTATCTGGTAACAGCGAAATGTCCTCTTTACCCTGCAGACCTGGTTAGGAATATAAAGACCAAAGACGATAAGTATCGTCAATGCAACAAATAAAAAATCTGGTATGTTGGCAAAGATCAGTAAAAACAGACCCAGAGCAACAATAAAGACCAAAATAAATGTATTTAACCCATTTAACCATGATAAGTACTAGCATAGTCACGGTGAAAATCTGATAATAATAACAACGTCCTTCTCAAGAGGATAAAGAAAAGGCCCATTGTAGTTAACCCGTGTCGGAAACTTAACATTTCTATACTCAACATCTAATAACAGCAAAAAATCTTCAAAAGTCAATAATCTATAGACTGCAGAAGATTGGGATATGGTAAAATAGGTTATACCGCATTAAATTTTTGTAGTCGTGGTGACGCCGTCGAGGTATGAACCAAACAGTTACTACTGTTGAGATGCAGTGGCCTCATCATTGAGCTATAGCTAACCCAAGTAAAGTTGTAAAGTAAAATTCACACAACAACAAATAATATTGTTCAAATAACAGCAATTCGCTGACCTGGTTAAGAAGGTGAAGACGGCTGTAAAATAAAGCCTATAACGAAGTTCGCTATATTAAAGATATAATAGCAGCAAACATATCTTCGTTAAAAGTCAGTAATGTGGAGACTCAATGAATGTCATCGTTGCCTCATTATAAATCTGACAACAACAAAAGTAGAATAGGGACACTTATCCCCCACCACTTTTAATTGATTCGCCAATTAAATTGATTGACCTAATTAAATTGATCTAATTAAATGACCCAATTAATTTCGCGGATTGCTCTAATTAATTTTCATATGTGCTACTGATTAAATTACGCATTAGCTTCTGATTAAATTACGCGACGGACATTTTTAATTGCTTCTGGAATTACGCGGCGGCCATCTTGGTTTTCTGGCGCGAATATTTGAATTTTAAATTTTTCAGATTTTTTTTCTAAGTTCCAGTTTTTGAATTTAAACTTCCCGGGGTGTCGGCCATCTTTGTTTTCTGCGTGCGCACTTCTCGCGGTAGTCGTTTTTAATTTTGAATTTTCGCGCCCGTTTTTGAATTTGATTACGTCACGCCGAAGTCTTCCGTCTCACTCTTCGCAACTGTTCTCTCTCGTTCGCATTTATTTAATTTAAAAAAGCTTTTCGTCACGGACACCCGGTCGGGTTCGAACCGAGTTCGGCCAGTTTAAAACCGTTTAATAGATGTGGTTGTCTGATGCATTTAATTGCGCATGCGCTGTTTGATTTTTGTGTATTTTTAATATGCGTACAACTTCTAACAAGGCATCGATCTGATATTTCATTAGATGTGGCTGTCCGATGCATTTAATTGTAAATGTTGGTTTAATTTTTGCACCTATGTTTCAAATTTACAGCTATGCAATTATAACTTCTATGAAAATATAACATGTTTTAAACAAACTATTTTTTCAAAAATTTAAATTATAAGAATGGGATTGCATAGCCTGTGTTATTAAACGAGGTGTAGTAATTTTAAAAAACTGCCTTTGCAACTGGGTTTGCCATAATTAATTATTTTATCTTTATAATATGAGTGACGCGCATGAGTGGATTAACGATATTTCCATTGTCCCAACAGAGATTCTCATTGTCCCTACCTACTATATAGTTGGAAATTTCCGCTCGACCATCGAAATTTGAAAGCTATATGAATAGAAATAATTACTTTATTTTTATAATTTGCCCCAACAGAACGTATGCTATCTAGTTTATGCGCAAATTTCATAATAATAACAATTTTTACTAGAGCAAATACATTTTGTTCCTCGATCAAATTTCAAAAAGAGGCCAGTTTAAAACCGTTGGAGACGATTTTGCATTGTGCGTCACGGAATACGATAACATGAACAGGAAGATAATACGTATTGCTTGAGTAAGAAAGAGATAAACATAGTAGCAAAATATTCGACTCTTAATTTAATTATGCCATTTGTCAAGTATAAACATGCCTACTAATATAATTTTTTGTATGGCTACCTCTTTCTTACTCAAGCGTTGTATTTGCTTGTTCATGTTATCTCATTGCTGTTATATATAATTATGGCCCAGCAGTATATCCAAACGTGCACTTTTTCAAATTTTTGACAGCTCATGCTAGCTCAGTTTCAAATCCTCTACAAAAACAGTATTTGGCGTGGATAGGCATCGATATATCTTAATAATTTTCAAACTACGTAACTCTAACTTGTTGCAATTTTAGTAAGATTTGAATAAAAACATACAATTTCGCTGAAAAATGCTCTGTTCCACATCATCTCACATAAAAAAAACTGACATCATGTCACTTGAAATTATACAAAAAACGACATTTTTACTCAACACACGACGAAAATTGAACAAAAATCACGCATTACACATCATCTCACATAAATTTTTACAAAATCGACATCATGTTACATAAACTATGCATAATTTTGCAAATGTTTTACACTTTTTTTATAAAATACATCGCTCAAAATTAAAAGAAATTGCAATTTCGTTGAAAAAATCTTCTACCACAAGCATCTCGATAAGCAAAATTTCAGTTACGTAGGGTCATTGTTCATTTTTATTACAAAAATTAACTCAAAATTGAACAAAAATCACACAATTACAAACCATCTCACCTAATTTTTTACAAAAATCGACATCAGGTCACATAAATTATAAAAAAAATGACATTTTAATTCAACACACGATAAAAATTTAATAAAAATCACGCAATTACACATCATCTCGCATAAATTTTTACAAAAACTTACATCATGTCACTTGAAATTATACAAAATATATGTATGTTGACCACAAATTAACATAAATTTGAATAAAAACACGTAATTTCGTTGAAAAAATGTTCTGACCCCGTCATTTCACTTAAAATTTTACAAAACTGACATCATATCATTTGAAATTATACAAAATATATGTATATTGACCACAAATTAACATAAACTTGAATAAAAACACACAATTTCGTTGAAAAATTTGCAAATGTTTTACGCTTTTTATAAAATGTATCGCTCAAAATTAAAAGAAATCAAAATTTTTTCAATTATATCACGCCATTATGAAATCCTAGATTGATTTTTTGAAATTTTACACTTTGTATCTGTACAATAACTTCAAATACTAATATTTTAGCTTTAGATTCTGTAATTATTGCAGATTCGTAAAAAACAAAAGCAGAGTAGAAATAAAAAACACAAACACATTGTAATAAACAAATATATTGTTCTTATTTCGTATAATACTTATTTTCTAAAACTCCGCTAGCAATTTACAAAACTGTAGTTTGAGGTGTACAACATTTCAAATTAAAAAGGCTGCAAGTAATAAAATCAGAATTCGTTTACATGGGGTCGTAGAACAAATTTCATTGTGGCATTTTAAAGTTTAAGGCGCTCCCAATCTAGAATTCCCTTCGTTTTTGGTGATGATGACATCTGCCTTAGAGTCGTTTTTCTAACGGCCCTTTTTTGGAGGCGTTTCCTTATCGGTCTTCTTCTGACTGAACCTTTTTGATGTGGACTTGGATGAGTAGCTGGTGTTTTTAATTTAAATTCTAAATTGGACTCGTAGCTATCAGTTTCCATTTCGGTTTTTCCTGTAGTATCAGTCAGGGCTGGCTTATTTTGCTGTTTAGGTTTAGTTAGCAACACTTGAGCAACGTTAATGCCTTTGATATAATCAGCAAACTGTAGGCGTCCGGGTGGATTATTAGTTTTTCGGGGCCTCAGAGTGTCGTGAACTAAATCGACTATATTAGACGTCGGTAAAATTTCACCCTTTATAGTAACGGTACCCTTGTGATCCCAGCTCACATCGTTTGAGGCACTCAAAATGCGTAGGAAAACTTCAGCTTTTTTCTTAAAAGTTTTGGGAAGTGTAGATAAAATAACGGCATTTTATAGGCTGTTACTATTTGTTTCAATAGGTATTTTGATTGGCTGCCGTGCCTGGTTTGTGAAATGAAGGAATCGTTGTAACACTTGGTTGTACTGCCCCCATTTATCGTGATCAGTTAATTTGGACTTTAAAACTTTTGCATTTCGTCATCAAGCTGTGATAATATATTTTTCTCCGCATTCTCGCCAGACTTAAGGCTTTGGACAAATTCCGGCGATACAATCAACATCTTCCGCTCTTGGTCCATTTTAGTCGAAAAGGAGCTCAGCCGTTTGTTCTGGTAGAGCCGTCGTGAATAAACTAACTTAAAATCAAGATTTTCATAATAAATATATAAAAAAATATGGCAGGTACGGGAATCGAACCCGTATTCTCTCTCGAGATCAGAGCTTAAATCTGACACCTTAACCATTCGGCCAACCTGCCTCCCCTGTATAAACGAGCACTCTCTGCATAATTAAGAAAACATCTAGTTTAAAAGCCTTCTATTTGCAATTTCAAACAATATTTCATATAAATTAAGCCATGTACAAATTTCGAAACTGGGTTTGATATATATTTTATCGAAAGACTTGATCCTAAGCTGCCGTTTTATTACTATTTGTCGTGATTCGTCATCGCTGAATTTACAAGAGCCAACCTGTCTGCTGTGTGACGCACGCAATGACTCCATCCCTTTTTATTTTAAAATTTGTAAAACCAGAGGCCCAGGATGCTGCCGCACTAACTCGTTTTAAACCATTGTACTCTGTTACCTGGTGCGGCAGCAGTTTCAAATTCAAACTGACAGTTGCGAGAAGGGCGCGCGCAGAAAACCAAGATGGCCGACACCCGGGAAGTTTAAATTCAAAAAATCTGAAAAATTTAAAATTCAAATATTCGCGCCAGAAAACCAAGATGGCCGCCGCGTAATTCCAGAAGCAAATTAAAAATGGCCGCCGCGTAATTTAATCAGAAGCTAATGCGTAATTTAATCAGTAGCACATATGAAAATTAATTAGAGCAATCCGCGAAATTAATTGGGTCATTTAATTAGATCAATTTAATTAGGTCAATCAATTTAATTGGCGAATCAATTAAAAGTGGTGGGGGATAAGTGTCCCTATTCTACTCACAAATCTTCTGCCTAAGAATGTAATGGGTAAAGACGAAACTGTAACAGTAGTGCAGGATCTGTAATGTAGAGTACTATCATCGCCACATTGAAGAACTAATTGCAGCATCAATTCCTATCTAAAGATCAAGCATCTTTCAAGCCAGGTGAAAACTAAAAACAGTGGAGAGTGTAGCTAGCCTGCATAAAGTTATGAAATAAAACCCAAAGTGATTACTATTGCCAATCTCACTTTGAAAATTGACTATCAGCAACGAATATTGTTCAAATATCGTCAATTTGAAGACCTGGCTAAGAAAATGTAAAACTAAACCCATAACGGTGTTTACTACCATCGTCACGTGGAAGATCTGATTATATCTACAGAGCGTATGCCAAGATCAAAAATCCCAATAGGTAAGTGAAGAATAAAATCAGTGGAGAATGTAGTTGTTGGACTCTATTTTTAATATTAATTAAATAGATGTATTTTTGTAGTTTGCAACGTTTCAGTTAAATTCAAAATGTTCTCACGGTTTTGTGCAGTTTGCCAAAATTATTCATAAGCACGTTCAATGCAGTTCTTAGGTTTATTACTTTATTACTCTAAGAGGCTATGGCACTTTGCACCCCCAATAAAACCTTTGCCGACAGTGCACGTGCTCGTGGGAATCGCAAAATCTTAGGTTTCCACGCCAAAAGTGACCGAACGTTTCATTGGCTATTGCAACACCCCCACGGGACTTGCAGATAGCCTACCAAATTTTAACTTAGTTTGTAAGTATTATCACAGAATCATCTCAACGATAACCATCCAACAACGCAGACGTTACTCTTAAGTGCTATGTGTATATATTATGTGAATATACTCTAAAACTATAAAATCAACACTCTTTAATTTATTCAACTATACCAACATATATTGTGGTGTAAAACCGCTACACTGCATTAACAATCCATGTGGTCCTTCGAGCCGGATACAGTTTAAACAATTAATACAACAAATTCGGGCAAAAATTGTGAAGTAAATCCATTCAAGCGACCAACCTCAGAATCGGCAGCGGAAGCGGTCAGCCTACAGCGCACCTAAGGCCCCCCACGAGTTCACGAGGAGTCCACCAAGTCATCTTAACAATATAACCACAGCGGTAAGTCCCCAAAACAATCCTTTATTTTGTGTTTACCTCACTTGCCGGATTTGAATCAAAATGAGTTTAACAGATGCCAATGCTTTAGATAAATTAAAACGCCGACGCCTAGTAATAGTTGCAAACTTAGAACGATTTCAAACGTTCATTGCTTCTGTAAGTGAAGATAATGTTTCCTTAGATATCCAAATGCGATATGATGATGCTAAACCTTTAATTAATAAATTTAACGAAATTCAATGCGAAATCGAGGAACTTGTCCCTTTAACCGATCTAACGACCGAAGCCAATGAGCGAGAGCATTTCGAGTTAATTTATTATAAAGCGCTATCTATGGCTAAACAATTAATATCACAAAGCGAAACAATACGTGTCACTTCTGTTGCCAGTTTTAATGCTAACTTTCAGACACCTAAACTTAAGCTACCTGAGTTGAAATTAAACACGTTTGATGGAAGGCAAACTGATTGGGCAAATTATCGCGATCTTTTCAAATCACTCATTCATTCCAATGAATCACTTTCATTTGTAGACAAATTTCAATATTTAAAAGGTTCATTAATCGGTGATGCTGCTAGAGTAATTAGATCAATTTCTGTCACTGACCAAAATTACACAATTGCTTGGAATAGATTATGCGATAGGTTTGACGACAAAGAGGGCACTATATTAGAGCATATTCAAGGGCTTTTAGATGTTAAATCTCCAAAACGGGAATCAAACAGCATTCGTCAATTTGCAGACGACATATCGAATCACTTAGAATCCATCAAAGTGTTAGACAGCTCAAGCAGTAACCTATTAAATAGAGTATTAATTCTCTTGCTTTCAAAGAAGTTAGACACAGATGCAAAACGCGATTGGGAAAAAGAATCCATCTCAATTGAAATTCCCACACCTGAAGTTTTTTGTAATTTTCTTATAAAACGTGCAAAGCTATCACACAAAATTCAACCTGACACTTCGTCAAAAGAATATTCAAACCAACCCTCCAAAGCTTCTCACAATAAATTCACGAAACAAATCAATTTTAATTGTGCTGCGGGCATAGTAAATCAAAGCTGCCCATATTGTCAAGAAGCTCACAAAATCTATTACTGTCAATCGTTCATCAGTCTACCGGTTGAAGATAGATTCAACTATATTAAAAATTCAAAAAGATGCACTAATTGTTTAAGAGCTAACCACTTTAGCAAAGATTGCAAGTCAATTCCATGTCGCACTTGCAATAAGATGCACCACACTCTCCTTCATTTCGGCAACAGTAATCAAGCTACAACTGAAATTCAAACACATCAACAAACAAATTCGAACTTAACGAACCCAGAAACACATGTAGCAGCATACCATTCTAATTTCAACACCGCTCAAGTCATTTTAGCCACTGCAATCGTTGAAATTAGAAATTCACGCGGAACGTGGTCAAATTGCCGTGCATTATTAGACCCTGGATCGCAATGCAGTATGATCACTAGCAATTTATTCAAAAAGCTTAATCTTCAACCACTAGCGACGAATTCGCTGCTAGTCGGAATTAATCAAGCATCATGCAGGATCAAACACCGGTCCATTGTCACAATTAAATCAAAACACATTAATTTTCAATCAAACATCAGTTGTTTAGTTCTAGACAAAATCACGGAAAATCTTCCAACAGTCTCTTTTAATCGAAATCAATTAAATATCCCAGAAAACATTAAGCTTGCTGACCCAGATTTTAATAAATCATCAGATATAGATGTTTTAATCGGTGCAGATCTTTTCTGGAATTTACTATGTGTCGGAGCAATAAATTGCGGCTCCAATCAGCCAATCATTCAAAAAACCAAACTAGGCTGGATCATCTCTGGTCCTCTTACACATCCAGTCTTTCCAAACAAAATCATAAGCAATTGCTCTATAAACAAACAAGTTCAAACGCAATTGGAGAAATTTTGGACCCTCGAAACATGCGTAAACGAGTCTAATAATCAGTCAAAGGAAGACGTTTTATGCGAAAACTATTTCCAACAAACGACCACTCGAGATGAAACGGGACGATTCACAGTCTCCATTCCCTTTAAAGAAAATCCAAATAAACTGGGTGATTCCTATTCGACAGCATTAAGCTGTTTTTATTCATTAGAACGCAAACTCTTAAAAAATCAATCGTTAAAACAACAATACGCCGAATTCATGGATGAATACCTTAGCCTAGGTCACATGTCCAAAGCAGCTACCAATCAAATCGCAAACTGTTATTATTTACCTCACCATGCTGTAATCCGCGACGATCACATAACCACAAAGCTCCGGGTCGTCTTTAATGGGTCATCCAAGTCTTCATCAGGTAAATCGTTAAATGATGTTCAATTTGTCGGCCCAGCATTACAGAATGATTTGCTATCAATCCTAATTCGTTTTCGGCAGCACAAGTTTGTAATTAAAGCAGACATCGAAAAAATGTACAGGCAGATCCTAATTACACCGAGCCAAAGGCAATATCAAAATATTTTATGGCGATCCAACCCAGATGACCCAGTTCAGACATTCACTCTAAACACAGTAACGTATGGTACAGCTAGCGCACCATTTTTAGCAATTCGAACATTAAATCAATTATCAATCGAAACTAAAAATTCACACCCATTTATAAGCTCGATTATTCAAAACGATTTTTTCGTTGATGATCTTTTATCTGGTGGTGAAACATTAACACAAATCAAACAAATTCAAAGAGAAACAACGGAAATTCTCAATACCGCAGGTTTCACACTCAGAAAGTGGGTCTCTAATGACAGGTCAATTCAACAATCATATCATCAAACACCAATCAATCTCGCTAGCCTAGACAACCAAGCCATATCTAAAACGCTTGGCATTCAATGGAATAACAAAACAGACTCATTGCAATTTTCGATTCAACTCAATTCAAAATCACGCATTTCAAAACGCTCAATTCTATCGGAAATTGCACAGATATTCGATCCTCTCGGATTAGTGGGTCCATGTGTTGTCACAGCAAAAATAATTTTGCAACGGCTGTGGCAACTAAACTTATCATGGGACGAATCAATACCGTCAAATCTTTACACGCAATGGGCAGAATTCAAATCACAATTGGACGAGTTAAATCAAATTTCAATTCCGCGACATGTTTTATGCAATAATCCAAAACTAATCGAGATGCATGGTTTCTCTGATGCTTCGGGATCAGCCATGGGAGCGTGTATTTACATCAAGTCTACAAACAACTCCAATCAGACTGTCGTGCAATTAATTTGCGCAAAATCACGTGTTGCGCCATTGAAAACAATTTCAATACCTCGTTTGGAACTTTGCGGTGCTTTACTACTTGCAAATTTAGCAAAAAAGGTCAAAACCTCTTTAAATGTAAAAATCAATCGCGAATGTTATTGGAGCGATTCAATGATAACGTTATCATGGATAGCTGCATCTCCAAACCGATGGAAACAATTTGTGGCAAACCGCGTCACAGAAATACAAAACCTCTTGCCCAACGCTAAATGGAACTATGTGCCCACGCAGGACAACCCTGCAGACATTATTTCACGTGGAATAAATCCGAAACAATTAAAATCATGCAATCTGTGGTGGAATGGTCCATTGTGGTTAAACAAGTCTTCTAACCATTGGCCTACACAAATAACGAATACTGAAATAGACATTCCAGAAGCACGTATCTTCAAAAATATTGCTTTAATCACTACTGAAACAAACAATTCATTAATCGAAAGATATTCATCTTATGTCACATTAAAGCGAATCGCAGCTCTTTTATTAAGATTTAAATTTAACTGTCTAGCACACAAAACTAATCAGGCCAAATTAACTGGTCATTTAACAACAAGGGAATTAGAAAATGCAGAAACAGCCCTGATCAAAACCCTACAGCCAATCGAATTTCAAGACGAATACGTGTACTTATTAAAAGGTAAACCCATAAAACCATCAAGCAAATTGTTATATTTAAATCCATTTTTGGATGAAAACAAGATAATTCGCGTTGGTGGGCGAATCAAAAATTCAAATTATTCTTTTAATCAAATTCATCCGATTATTTTGCCCAGCAAAAGCACATTAACCAAATTAATTATTTGTAACGAACACAAGCAACTATTACATGCAGGCATAGCCACAACGCTTGCTTCGGTGAGACGAAAATATTGGCCAATTTCTGGCAAATCTATAACAAAAACTTGTGTCAAACAGTGCATTCCTTGTTTTCGCGCTAACCCGAAATCATATACCCCAATAATGGGTGATTTGCCGAGTTGTCGTATTAGCCCAGGTAAGCCTTTCATCAAAACTGGTGTTGATTACGCCGGCCATTTTTTTATCAAAGAAAACACGAGTCGACGCTCAAGATTAGTCAAAGCTTATATTGCAATTTTCATTTGTATGGCAACAAAAGCAGTTCATATTGAACTTGTGAGCAATCTAACTACAGAAGCCTTTTTGGCAGCCCTTGACAGGTTTATAGCGCGAAGGGGCACGGTTACCGATTTATACTCGGACAACGGCACAAATTTCATAGGTGCCAATAATCAATTAAAAACCTTATCGGCATTATTTCAGTCAGAGCTTAACGGAAACAAAATCATCAACACACTAACAAATAAGAGCATTCAATGGCATTTTAATCCGCCAAGAGCTCCCAACTTTGGTGGATTATGGGAATCATCTGTCAAGTTAGTAAAAAATCATCTCAAACGTATCCTAGGCGATTCGAATTTAACTTTTGAACTTTTTAATACTGTTTTGATTCAAATCGAAGGCATAATCAATTCCAGACCTTTAATTCCTTTGTCCAACGATCCAAACGATTTGTCCGTTCTAACACCAAACCATTTCCTAATTGGGGACTCATCAAGCCAAATTCCGCATCCGGATATAACCAATACAATGACTGGACGTCTAAACCAGTGGCAATGAATCCAGCAGCTGAAACAACACTTCTGGAAACGGTGGAGCCAGGAATACATCACGCTATTACAGGGACGCTCAAAATGGAGAAAATCTTCTGGCCCCAATCCACAGCTAGGGCAATTAGTGCTCATCAAGGATAAAAATTCACAACCTCTAGAGTGGACAATGGGAAGAATCATTCAACTCCATCCAGGAAAGGATGGCATCAATCGCGTGGTCACCATTCACACATCAAGCGGCGAAATCAAGCGCCCAATATCAAGTGTCTGTGTTTTCCCCATAAGTGACAGTGCAAGTGACTAAAACACTAATCAATTGAAAACCAACTTTTCAATAGGGGGGAGAATGTTGGACTCTATTTTTAATATTAATTAAATAGATGTATTTTTGTAGTTTGCAACGTTTCAGTTAAATTCAAAATGTTCTCACGGTTTTGTGCAGTTTGCCAAAATTATTCATAAGCACGTTCAATGCAGTTCTTAGGTTTATTACTTTATTACTCTAAGAGGCTATGGCACTTTGCACCCCCAATAAAACCTTTGCCGACAGTGCACGTGCTCGTGGGAATCGCAAAATCTTAGGTTTCCACGCCAAAAGTGACCGAACGTTTCATTGGCTATTGCAACACCCCCACGGGACTTGCAGATAGCCTACCAAATTTTAACTTAGTTTGTAAGTATTATCACAGAATCATCTCAACGATAACCATCCAACAACGCAGACGTTACTCTTAAGTGCTATGTGTATATATTATGTGAATATACTCTAAAACTATAAAATCAACACTCTTTAATTTATTCAACTATACCAACATATATTGTGGTGTAAAACGCTACACTGCATCAACAATCCAGTAGTTCACCAAGTAAAGTTGTGAAGTGAAACCGATAGTGATGACTACTGCCACTGCTACTTTGAAGATTTACTAACGGCAACAGATATTGTCCAAATTCAGCAATTTGCTGACCTGTTTAAGATGGTAAAGACAGTTGCAAAGTAAATCCCATAACGATGTTTTCTATTATCGCCACGTGAAAGCTGTAATTACTTCGACAGATTTTATCAGAAGATCAAAAATATAACGAAGAAGGTGAAGAATAAAGCCAGTAGATATAGGTAACTCAAGTAAAGTTGTGAAGTAAAACACACAGCGATGACTAGTACTACTCACTCTGAAGATTTACTAGCAGCAACCAATATTGTCCATATATCAGCAATTTGCAAACTAGAACCACCAATCGCACGTTAAACATCCAATTACATCGACAGATCTTCTTCAAGGATCACAACTCTCACTTGGCAGGTGAAAAGCAACGAAGAGTGTACCTAAGCCGTACTACCTTGAAGATCCAATAGCACCAAACATATCTTCGTTAACAGACAATAATCTGCAGACTCGATGAATGCCATTGTTACCACATTGAAAAACTGGTAGTAACAAATCAATAACCTGCAAACCTGACTAAGAACGTAAAGAATAAAGATGAAGTAGTAAAACTTGTGCAGGATGCGTAATGAAGCATACTACCATCGCCACGGTGAAGATCAAATTGCAGCAACAAATATTATCCAAAGATAAACATCCCATGTCCGAACTTAGTGATTTGCAGAATTGGTGAAGAAGATGAAGAATAAAGACAAAACCAAGTTAAGTTGCAAAGTCAAACCGATAATAATGAGTACTACCATAGCCACCGTGAGATCTGATAACAGCAAGAAGTCGTTTCCAGAGATGAGTAATTTTCAACACTGAATGAGAAGGTGTACATAAAAATAGAAAGATATAACTCATCTAAGTAAGTTCATGATGTTTGATGGTCATTTCTCTAGGCAACACTTTCAATTATAATAGAATATTTACTTAGAAGGCTAAGAAGTAAAAGCTATAACACCATTGTCGCAGTGATGATCTGCTACCAGCAGAAAATTCTCAGGATATCGACAATCAGAAGATTTGGCTAAGATGGTAAAGAAGACAAAAGCGCTCCACCGTAGTTTTAGGTTGTAAGATAAATGCCATAACAATGTGCGGTATCAACAAATCTCAATCTTCTTGAAACTTAAGTAATGTGAAGACCTAGTAGAGAAAATGAAACGTAAAGCCAAATAAAAACATATCACACTTAAGTAAGTTCATAATGTTTAATGGTGTGTCCAATCAATATAACAGAACATTACAAAGAGATTTATCAAGTAAAGCAGTGAACTACATCGTAGGTACATCGTGCAGCAAGAAATCTACTCCAAAGATTTAAAATCTACAGATCTGGCTAAAAATGTGAAGAATAAAGATTAAGCGAAACATATCTAGGAATGTTTGATTTGAAAAGCAGAATCCAGAGCAGGGTAAAATAAAAAACCTTATGAAGATGGTAATTTCACTAACAAGCCGTAGCACCATGTAGAGTAAAATTATGAATGAAATCCCAGAACGATGAGTACTATTATTGGCATACTGAAGATATAGTAACAACAATAAATCTTCTCTGAAGGACAGGAATACTGGCTAAGATGAGAAACACAAAGAAAGGTGTAAGTGTAACGTATATAAAGCTGTGAAATGGAACAAAGTTCACCAGCACGATACCATATCACGAAAATTTCAAGTACAAGAATCATGAATATTTCCTTAGTCTTTCGTTCATAATATATATCTAACTCGTAAAAATAAATGGCTCTAAGATAATCGACAACTTTACAAGATGATATTGCCAATGACATCACACCAGCATCAGCAATCTCCGAAACGGCGTCCTCTGGGCTTGAAGATGCACATCATACAGCCACCATAAATCACCGAATAGAATTAAAAACCTGTCTAATTAAAATTAGGTAGTCGAAGTCTGCACGTGAAGCGCACATAAATCAGCGGCCAGAGATCGCGACTTTTATTTCCACTTCCTGCAGCTCGCGTATCAATGTCGCTTCTGCACGCAATGCAAGTCAGGTGGTTCGCCGGATTTGGGCAAAACAAGGTCCTCACTACCGTTTTAAGCCCGAGAACCGCTCGTCGGGCCATTACGCGCCGAATTCGCTTCCTTAATTAATAAAAATTACGCGCGCAATTCTTCATTAATGGACTCGCACTTAGCAGACCTTGGTCGTTACTAATTGGAAATTGAGACGAAAAAGTCGGTTCTTGCAGGCGGGTTTGAATTATGGACGTCGATTAATAATAATGGAGCTAGAAAAACGGAGTAATGTAGATTATAATTCAATTACATTAAGTAGGTAAGTAAGCAGAGGCTGTTTGGAATTTCCATTATGCGCTTCAACATACTACGTGTTAGCATCAAAATGATTCGTCGCCTAATTCTCTCAAAAACCCACTCTTTAAGACTACTTGGATACAGTTGCCGGCTGGCTAGTCAGGAAGACGGCGTGCAGCTCTTTAAATACTCACAAATTATTAAAAGCCAAAAGGGCGCCAACGAATCTTTACCAATTAACGGTAAGTGTATCCCAGCATTCAACGAGAATTCGTAAACTCGAGTAGCAGATATCTTGAAAGAAAATATCGAATCCTGCACAGGAGCCACAAACCCGGTATTACAGTATAATTTAGCACAAATTCAATAATATATGGTACAAAATACAGGTGATTAAAATATAGGCCGAAAAGTTAAGAGGCACCTCATAAACATTTACAACATTTATAGTACAGCGACTTCATTTATCGCACACATTAAAATAAGACACAAAGCTACAAGACAATATGACAAACGGTGTCTGCTCCATGGATGGGGGGAAACGTTAGATGCCTTCGGGTACAAAGTTCGCGGGACGAACTATATATACCGAGCTTACGTTAGAATTCAAAGCGCCAAATGCATGAGAGAAACTCACAGCATTCGATCACTGGTTGCCAGTAAATATTAGATAAAAGGAAAATTTAACCTGTATGTGTGTTCCTTATCGGCTCCGATTCGCTGTTATGAAATTGATGTAGTTGAAGTTGAAACGGACCGTGGCTGACAGGTGTTCTGAGCGCGAGTAGAAAGGGTCAAGCTCATATCCTGGATGCTTTACGGCTAACTGCAAGGGGCCGGAATGGAGCTCTACACTGGCGCCCCAAGGTGATTTTGGGCACACGCAAAATAGGTCAGCCAGCGTTGGATCCGACGATATAACGTGGGACAGAATTCCGTAATTAAATAGGCCTGGAATGCAACGATCCGCCGACAGTGGCGAAAGCAAATACTACACAATAACCAACTCCACGCCCCCCATACATCCGCTGGACATTTTACAAAACGCTCAAGGTGACTCCATCATGGCAAGAAGACGGGACCAGAAAAAACCCCAGAACAATTTCCGTGAAGTGACAACGCGAAAGGTAGGCGTGTCTCACGCACAGACGTCGAAATTAATAGGTAACATACTCTATGCCAATTTATGGCATGGTAACACGAACACTTCTTTGAAGAAAGCGCAGGGAAGTCATAATATTCGAAAAGTTTATATAATCCTCACGCGAGAAATCCTTTTTATATGTTGCAACCGATCAAACTGTTATTGAAGGATTTGAAGACTTAAAATACACCTAATGTTACTCTTTGACTTAAAATATGTCGAGAAAACCTCCAGTATTGTATCGGTTAATAGTTAATTTATGACTAAATTGTTGGATTTAGTCAATTACATTTAAACGAAATACGAAATTTGAACAATAGTTAAGATACAAAAACAAGCAGAATATATCTGCAGAAACACTGTAGTGAAGGGTAACCGTAATAGAATAACCCGCTAGTGTGATAAAAATGTTAAAGAAAAAATAAGCAACAAAAAGATAGCCTGGAAGATATACATACACAGTAAAAAATGAAGCAAAAGAAGCCGTTCTAATAGCAAAACCCGACTCTTCAGGATAGTTTGGAATAGAATTTGAAACTAAATTCAACGAATTTAGAAAAATAATTAAAGAAATAAGAGGAAAATATGGAAAGCAGATACGAAACATAAGAAGCAGCAAAATATCCATAGAACTAGACGAGAAAGAGTTCTAGACACATGGGTAAAACACCTGGAACATAAATATAAAGATAAAAATAAGAAGAGACGGAAAGAGTGTAAAATACCCGATGACTGAGGCTAAAACGTAATGGTACCTATGCCAAAAAGCCAAAAAAGTTACACAAATGATTATAACTGTACAGCCTGCGATGCACAGTATCGAATATACACTTCAAAATACTGGAAAGAAGACTAAGAGAAGAAGATTTAATATAAAATCAATAAGATCATCTCTATATCCATTACTAAGAACAATAAAGAAAGAACAGTGTGGCTTTTTCTTTTAAGATTCACTTGTGATCAGGCGTAATATTACCACTTACAATATCTACGTAATTTTCTGATAATCTCTCTACTATTTCAACAAACCATCCAGAAATAGAGCTGATGGTTGAATCAATTTTTAATGTTGGCTGTCCAACTCCAACAGGAATACTTTGTCCATTGGTGTATTGTGATAATTATTTGCAGCATTAATATTCACCCCTCTATCTAGAAGAAATTTTACTATCTCTGTATGTCCAAATTCAGATTCAATCTTTCCGACTGTCTCCACACGCTCATTTCAATAAATTTACTTAGATGGGCTTATTTCGCTTTTTTAGCGGCCTCAGCTCGCGTCTCATACCGTCAATTAACTTCATGCAAGGTAAGTACATCTACATTATTGTGTAATAACATTACATGTGTATATTATCGCCCAACTTTGAATTAAGCTGCATGTGTTTGCAATATTTTAAGAACAGACCGCTTAACGGAGTAAATCTTGAATGCATCCCCGTTTGGGTGTGTAAATCGCTATTTGAAATCGGTGTCGTCAGGCCATCACTAATGCCTTGCTTAATCTATATCGCAACGTGACGTTACGCGTTAGATATACTCTTTAAAGGTAATGTGCTACCGGTCGCAGCTCTCATAACTGTAATACAAGAATATCAGATTTTATCCTCTTTGATAATTTGTAAAGCAAAATTCAGTACGCGTTTTTAGGAAGCGCGGAAGCTACTCGTCAGGGAAAATAGAGGCTAGTTAAGTTTGACCCCAGGAGTTGAATACGCATATTTCCAGCCGACCATGGCCAATGATCACCATGGTACCGCTCTAAAGCATTTTTCCTCGTACCTATTGATTTGACTTACACAAGCGAGCATCTAGTCTTCCAATTTAAGACTAGCCCATCGCGATAGCTAGATGAGCAATCCTGTAAGCCTGCTACAAACAGATCACAGATCAGATCATCAGATGGTGTAGACAGACATGTTATGTGGAAATAACACTACAAAGGCTGCATAACGATCAACTGTTGTATATGAATGAAAGCCCATATGGATCCCACCGCCAGGTAGACTACCGAAAAGGTAGCGCTATTGGAGATTCGATGCTATGGAGATATAAGCAGAAGTTATCGGTACTTTCAAAAGTTTACTTCAATTAAAAGCTTATCTGTCAAAATTAATATCTGGAAAAGATAAGAAGCTGTGGTGAGAATTTTTTCTGATTCGACTTATCAAGGCTATATATAGTATGCAGAAGATATCCTTATTAAACATTGTTTGAGAATATGAAATAAATTTAAAATACATTGTTAAATTTGTTACTGGCGAAAAGTGTACATATTTGAGCTAGAGTTACTCTGCGGTTTATTTAAATTGTTGGTTGTTTCTCATTCTGACCACACTGCCGCAACAACCCTGCTTTCTTGCTAGCATCACTAGCTAATTCTCGACCATTTGGTCCGAACAGCGTTCAGCGCTAAGATGCCTGTCTTTAGCAGCCCAATTTTGACGTACACGTGGTTACTTTAGGTAGCTTCATGATTCTTGCTTATTTGGTCTAACTTTCGAGGTATTTCCAGCTGTTGTGGTCCCGCATAGCCGCTCTCTTTGGCTCCATGCTAGTCCATTTAACTGTCCGATGTCCCGATTTGGTGCTTTGAATTTATAACCTGAATCTCTTGGCAAGCCCCCCTGCTCCATCGTTAACGGCCCTTGCTGGGCTTTCCGTGATCTACTGCGGGCGTTTGTTGCTTGCCGAGACCTAAGCATTCATTGAGCAACACAAAGGACAGTTATTTTTTGTGTACGTAGCTATTATATTCATTTGTAATTTTATGTGAATTGTGCTACTGTTACACGTTAGGATTCTTCAAATTCTCTCGGGACTTACTTTGCTTTCTCTAATCGAGACTTTATTGCTGTGCCAAGCGCCATTGTCTTCGATTGAAGTCCTTAAAATGTCCTCGAACGTCACCGTTTTAAGGTGGAGAATCTGTGATAGTAGTATAATACTTTGACTTTTGGATGCACTCCGCACTTTTTAATCACTCTTCTGGATTCAATGGATTTAGTAGATTGAAAAAGTGAAGAGTGTGGAATCTGTAAACGAACTCTTTTCGCTAAAGATAAAATTAACATATTTTCTTTAATCACACTAATGGGTTGAATAAATCGAGTATCGTAAGTAAACCTGCCTTTTATCAAAATTGAATCATATGGATATTCTTGAGCGTCCGTTTTTGAATTCAACAGTTAAATAAATTTAAAACGCCGTTTATGAGGAGCTAATAACACTAAAAACCTAGAATAAATTTTTATGTAGTAGATTAAATTGAGTTTCAACCTCAAACGAACTACAAGGCGACTGGCAATAAAATGAGTTATTTAGTTCCACCAGGACCTCAATCGATGTTGCTATAAATTCCATAGATAAAATAGTTAAAGGAAGACCGCTTCAAACGTTTCCGTCTACAGATGATCATGACGTTGATGACTCATCAACTGTCAATGACCTTCAGTAGTGACGAAGCATAATACAATTCAGAAATGTTAGCTATTGTTGATAGAGATAGTCATGAGAAGATGACAATATAGATTATCTTGGATTTAACTGGATGGCGAAAACGGAAATGAAGTTGAAACTGAACTAAGAACAATATTCGTCATCTGAATCATAAAATCTGAAACGTCTTCTGCTACATAAGATTAAAAAACACCTTTTAGTCTACTACAAGCTTTTTGTTTCTGCTTGAAGAGGCTTCTTCAAACGTTTCTTTTAACGTTTCAGGAAGTAGAGTTCCCCAGCCGTCATAACACCACAACAGTTAAGTACATCAACAAAGTAGCAGCAGCAGCTGCGCACACTTTTTCAGTTGCACTCCGCAACTTGCAATAGCATTTGTGCGATACCGCCGAAGGAACATGTGCAAAACCAGACGCACTATTTCGGGATGATTATTTTTAGTTGCCCAAACGAGCCGGCCAAGGCTGGCCGAGATTTGTTCTGCTGCAGGCGGAAATCGGGCCCGAGACATTTCGCCCAGCTGATTGACAAGGTCTATTTTTGCCAGCAATTATCGCGCTTCTGCGAACGCGGAGCTTCCTCTTGAATTTTCATTCATCAGTCCGTATCGCCGCCCGATAGCTTTTACTTTCAGGCTTTTAACCCGAGATACCCTATCGCCGGCGTAAAACGCCGAGTCGCCTTTCATTAGGTTTGCTCGCCTCTTGATAGCTTTATTAACGAATGCACTTACGGCGTGCATTTGTTTATCTACAGTTATTACCATTCGAATAAAACCGTTCAGGGCCTGGGAACGGCCGCAGGCTTCCACGCAACAGGGTCGTAGCTAGACATTTTATGTAGAAGAACTTCTTCAGTCTTCACAATGGTTGGTAAAATTACAACGGTTACAGCCCCACCACAACGTCTCACCTTCTCCAACTAATCAGTTTCAATATTCCACTACCGATGATACCTTATCAATCATATATATATATAATGTTCCTCCCATTATTTGTTTATTTTATCCAGAATCAGGGTTAGAACAGCGATCTTCTTCATACTATAGAGTTCATTGAACCTAAACATTTCGATCGGAAACATATATATTGCTATGAACACATTTTAGTAGCTGTATACTTCAAATAACAATTATTAGTAATTAACAACATAACCAACAAAACAGATATTTTCTATAAGAATTTGCAGTAAATGCATAACGTTTTTAGAATAGCTTTATCTTTGTCTAAAAAACAAATTGAAATCAGAGCAGGCTTGGCATTTTATGCAAGAAAAACATAAACTGTAAACAAAACAATTTGAGTGGCTTCTTCAAGAGGTTTGGGTCTGCTCCCCCAAAATAAGTTATTTCTATGTGCTATTAAATACCAAGTTAACGACAAACAGTGTTTTATTGAGAGATTGTGTCCTGGGTTATTTGTGGAAGTTTTCCCTTGCATTGGGCTTAAGCATAGGTAGCTACGAGGCGTCGATTTGGTCCAGTGGAAACCATGGTATTTGGATGTTATTCTACTGAGGTTCAGCCAGTTTTATAAGTTCGTGTACAAGTGTATAAGCAAGCAGCGTACGTGTGGTGCAACGGAACCTACATTAAAGCCCTCAGCTTCAGTGAAATCGATTCAAAAGATCTTCGACAATGACAGCCGATCATCAGGTGGGTTCGAGCTCATATGTGCGCCTTGCTAACTGCAGACCGGCAACAACGGCTTGTCCAGAGCATCGTGGGAGGTCCAACTCGGGCAGGTAGCCCTAGATTTATCGCAGAATCCATCAAAAAGTCAGATTTGCCATCTGAAAGTGTTAGTTTGTGATTGTGCGTCAATTGGCGTCCCCTTGAGCGTCGCTTCCGGTTCGTGACGTCGATAGAAGTGTTTTGTTTTATGATGCGGAATACTTATGTTCGATTATTATCGCATAGCAACTGCGATAATTGCGTGGACATCAACTATTAAAATCAGGAGTGTTTATGTACTTTCTGGACTTTGAAAACATCTTAAATTTTTGTAGGTCTCATCAGTTAAAAATACCGCACTTGCTAATTCCCATCAGTTAAAAAGTGCTTACCTACCATTAAATATTTAATAGGACTTTATATAATTATTAATAGCAAGTTAGTAGTTTTTAATTTAGATGTAGCGACCTAACCCTGAGGTAGAGTCATTTAATTATAATTATAAAGTTAGAATAAAAATATTAGCCGGGCAAATTATAATAGTGGATATCATTAGAATCGTTTTTAAAATAATTGAAATTCATTATACCCATAAGAAGCCATTAAATGTATAACAATATAAAAGCTAGGCAGTTCTCTTTATAAAACTGTGATTGGAGCACACAATTATATTTTAGATTTCCTTAACCATCGACACCACAAGTATATAGATGGTCTTCTTCATACTAACTTATTGAACGCAAGCACTTTAGCAGAAAATCTATAAAAACAATAAAAACTTTCATCGCGGGGCTCCCAATTCCAACTACATGAAGATTTAATATGTCTTTAACACGTGATTCTAGAAATGAATACATTCTTCTCCATAGTACGAAATCTCTCCAATAGTCCAATCTAAACGTTTTGATCTGCGAGCAAAACTCAGAGAGGAATAGCAGAACACGTCAGAAAAATCTAAAAAAACTTACCTGTAGATCCCAGCCGCAGCACTATAAAGAGGATGACGACCACAAATAAAAAAGGATGTATATGGTTATACAATAATGAAAGGCAATAAGCAAATGGACAAAAAAGCGTAAAGCCTTCTGCCTGATGGCATGTACGCTGCGGGCAAGACCAACCTAGTGATAAGAGAAATAAATAAATATAGATTAGATGTACTGGGATTCTGTGAAACTGTCTAAGGGACGTAAGAACAATGCTGACGTAGGAAGTAGAAATGGATGTATGAAGCTACTTGGAAAAGTAATAGCAGAAAGAAGAGACATTGCGCAGAAATTAAAATCCAAACTGTTCAAGAAAAGAAAACAGAACGACAGTGTCTCTATTGGTCTAAGTAAAAGATAAAAGAGAGTGCAAGAAGAGATTGAATTAAGAACTACTAAAAATAGAAGAAAAGGCAGCCAGAATGAAAGATTAAGACATGATATGAAAACCAGAAGATTGGTTGAAAAACACGACGTTGTATCAACCTAGATAGTTAGTAGTTCGTATCAGTTCTAGTGAAAGATAAAGATTGGAACGTGCTGAAATCAAAGAAAGATATAGTTAATAAATGGCTAGAAGACTTTAAAAAAAGTACCAGTGGAAACAGCCCATAACCTTAATGTGAACAAAATAACAAAGAGAAGAAATACGAGAGGCTATATGACCGTTGAAGATCAACAAGGCTGCAGGTATGGACCATATTACAAAGGAATTAATTAAAATTGATGCTGATGCAGACTAGGATATGTTCAGAATAAAAAATAACGGAAGAATTAATAACTAAGTTGCCAAAACAAGAAAATAAATCAGAATGCGATAACTGGAAGGCAAAACCTGTTACGATAATTTGAAAACTCAAATTACCGCCCATATTTCTCGCGTTTGGAAAGGAAGAAGGCATTCATTCGTTCTCCAGCGCGGAACTCTTGCCCTTCAGTCAAGTAGAGGGATTGCTTGCGAAATGAGCATTTTTACGCTCGTCTCATGCCCGCAGGTGTGATATAGGATGTGAGTTCTAAAGTTGGTCTAGGGCTATAAAGCAATGTTTGTGTGCAGTGAGTGAATTGGTCTTGAACATAGCAGTTTGTTGAAACTTCACCGTTCCGCTCAGTCAAATTGCGGTTTGGATGTAATCAGCTGTACAAAACGCATCCCTTTTGGGAATTTCCGATTGCCGTTTCGTTTGGAGTGATCGTGGAGATGTCTACCTTCCAGTCGAATTTAAGGAATAATTGACCCCTGGAACTGCAATCTTCTCGTATAGTTCTCGCATTCCGATGAAGTATTGGAATTCGTTATCGAACGCCGACCGCTCACCCGATGTCATGTAAATTCTGCCTACAGCGTGGCGGCCTGCGCTGAACCCGGTCCGACTCACATTTGGTCTAGAGCTCGCACTCTGTAACGACCTGGGATTATCAACCTTAGTCGTCGCCCAAGTATCGAAAAGTACTCAACTAAGTTATATCGCATACATTATTTATCATTATTTTTATGTGTAATATAGACCGTTGTAGAAATTCGAACTCTTTATTTGTGACTGCCCTGACCTTCATCTAGGCCCAATGGAATGTAATTTCATGTGTCTATTATCTGAATAAAGGTTCTAACTTGCTGGCTTTCATGGTAAAGCACAGTGCAGATTCGCGTCTTTGAAGGAAAACGCATTAAAGTAAGTTTCTAGTCCGGAACCGAACGCAGCATTCCCTACTACACCGTCGTCAGCGGGGTTTTTCCGGGTGAAACCTCGACGCCCTCTCCGGCCTTCTGCCAAATCACCAGAGTGGCGCCTAATCAATAATAAACACTTATATAAACACGACTCGTATCTCTGCTGTCTCAAGTCGGTTCTTGTTTCATCATCAGCTATTGCCGAACACCAACGCATACTGGCCATAAGATCCTTTTTGATAAAACTTCCATTATCTGCAAATCCCCATACTTCTTTAGCAGAAAGATTCGCGAAGTCATCGAGATTTACAATCACCATAATAATCTTAATCAGGACGAAGGCTTTCCCCTTCCTTCTATATGGAAAGTGTTAATTTCTAAGCTCCGCCCACCCCCACTCAGCCGCGACGACACTTGCCTTTAAAATCCCCCCTTCTCCTTCCGATCAATAGAAGGGTTTCGCCTCTGGCGTAGTTTACACGTTGAGTTACCATGGTCTTTTGCTTTTTTAAGCCCTTAACGAAAGTGGGCGAAACGTTGAGTCCTTCGACCTCAATAATGACACAGTCCAGTCGTTTGTTCGTTTCTTACGTAATGACAACGGCCGTGAAAACCTCCGAAATTAAAACGTTAAGTTATATTTTCATCTTCAACTGTTATTAAAAGTGTAAAATACAGAAACACGTTGTATATTACCTCTCGAGACAGTTACAAGAAAAACAAATAGATTTGTGTATGCGATGCATTGTATGCTCTGTTTTTTTCATTATTAAATAAATGATCATGTTTGTTTCTTCGATGCGTTTGTACATTTTGTGTTGTGTTTGAATACTTGTTGTTTTCTCCATATGACGTTTCCTTTTGGATTAATAAAATTTAAATTGCTATATTTAGATTAATACATCCACGGAATGTAGCGGAGTCATTATTTTTGGCTTAGTTACTGATAATAATTTAGTGCCCCCACCCCAATACAATTATTACGAGACGCTACTGGCAACCTCTGCTGTTCAAAACTTAAAATTTATCAATGGGGGGAATTGATCAACCGTATCAAGCAGTAACTACCGACAGGATTATTCACGGAAAAATGATACTTTTTACGCATATGATAAATATTATATGCTAACTTATATGATAACTTATCAAGATGATAAAATGGACTTGCTATTATTTCAGCGAAATATAACTTGCCATTATATTCGATCATACGGCCAGGCCATTCAAATAAGACCGACAACGAATAGACCATCGGGTTCACTACCAAGAAGAGGCTTAGAAGATCCTGTGGGCCACTTTCCTCAACAAAAGCGACTAAAATGTCGTTAAAGTGTGAAGTGACACTTTGCACCGGAAAGAGAGAATATTTTAATAGATTTCACTCTAAAAGGCAAATTAACCAATAAAATAGAATAATAAATCCCTATTTGCAGCTGTAAATTACCAATTATAAATACATTTCCTTTTTTAACTAAAGTTTATCCCTATAACCCTAATGTACTCGTTTAAGTACATACATTTTTGTTTTGAGAAAAAAAAAGTGCTGGAACGGTATTAATGGGGGAACAGCCGGTGCTAATTATGGCCTGTAACTCTACGTAGATGCAAATCTATATTTAAAGCTTCCAATCTAGCTTCACACTATTAAACTAACTTTAAACTACATAACTGACACATTGAATTTCTTAAATTGCAATTATTCTAACCCGTCACTAAATGCAGATGTAAATTTAAATTGTTACATTAAGCGGCATTCTAACTTCTAATTAATAATAATAATAATGGTTATGTTGCTTTGGACACATAAAAGTTGCTGTATGACACTAAAATAGGTCAGATATGTAACTATCATTGATATAAAAGCAAGTGAAGCTGCAAGCGTGTGTCACGCTGCATCGTCATCAATCGGACTTGCTTTGTCCACGATCGAGCTTGCTTCCTTACGTCTTCATCCGCTTCTTTTTAATACAACTAGCAGCATGTGTGTTACGTAGACTCCCTAGCCTAGCGGTTGGTGTGTTTCGTTTTACTCTTTCAGCCTTCCTAGAAACGTCAAGGTATTTTTACTTATTTTGTTAATAAATATGAACATTTTTCCCCTGATTGGACTCACTACGGCCCCGATTGGGTCGCGTACTTCAGCGCCACCTGACAGCAGTAACACAAATTTTACTTCTGCACCGATACAGGATGCTGTGCCGTTGTAGAACGATTATTTTTGAGAAATCTATTGTTCGACATTTTGAAAACCATAAACTTAGATACTAAACAGTTTTTGAAAATAGCAAACGAGTTCTTAACGTTCAAAACAGTGTAAGTACAGGTTTTAAAAGATAATTCATAATTGAGCCTCTGGAGCCCAAAGTTTCAATTTCGAAACCCCCGAACCGCCACCGTTTAATTAAGTTTCGACACTAATAAATTGCAAGTAATGAATACCGAATGCACCTCAATATGGCCCAAACAAAGCAAAGCGAGGATGATTTCAACACCGATACGCGCACAGCCTGTAATTTGGCCACTTATCCCCGGCAGCCAAACCGAAAGCCGCAGATTACAAAATCGCCGAAACGGCCGCACCGAGGGTTTCGGTGCATCGGCATTCCGATCGCGCGGCGATTGTTGTCTGGATTCTACAACCTCGTAGTAGCGTCGATTGCGTTCATGTTATATGGAATACCTGCCCATTAATGATTCATGGGCAAAAAGACGGCGACGCGTTCGCATTTTTGCAGCAAAATTCAAAAGGTTGATGACTCGCGACGTGCTCGCCTGGAATGCCATTGCGTTTTCTTGCATACAGCCTGGTCGTCGGATCAAAATATTCGGCGGGGGCTTTTGACAGCCACTCGAGTTAGAATTATGCCAAGCTGGTTCTTTCCGAAGTCTGGTTTTACGAGAATGTCGGTTCAGAGTTCTATGAGTATTCAATTACTACTGTTTCAAAAAAACAAATCACAAAATCCATAAGAATCCAAAATTTCACATTGGTGAAAAGCCGTAAGAAGTAGTGAAAAGTCATATTTAGGTAACACGATAAAGCATGACCTTTTTTGCAAATGCTGCCCTGCAATTAACATCGATTGCCAATCTTGTATGTACTATCAGTAACCTAATTTTACCTTCCGGTATAGAGGCTGCTGCTTTATACGCCTGCGTCTGGTGGTACAATGCTCAACTTACCCCGGATTCGGGTTACAAAGTTGAAGCGCACCTTTTGTTCTTGCGCAGCAACCATTGTGTGAGGTGTGTGTCGTGGTGATGTGTTGACCTTGTTACTCTATTTTTTAGGTCTGTGGTTCTGAGTAGAGCACAGTTAATTTGGTGCCAAACTGTGAATGGTATCACCGAGCCCGATTCCAATCGCCACGGCTGCGGAAAAAACTATGAAAGCTAGAAGAAAACTAATAACTGTAAGATAAACACCGTAAAAATAGCTAAAACTTTTATTCTTATTATTTTTTTTTCTATTTTCAATAATAACGGCGCTAGATCCACTTTAAGAAATTAAGTAATTTTAATATTTTGCTTGTATCTAGTAGGCCTTGGATTTTTTCAAAGAAACAAAAGCACATCTCGAATAAGCTCATAAAACTGCAATTCTTTCTCCATTTAACCAACCTTCTATCTTTCACGGTTTCCGAGATCCCTATAGTAATAATGAAAAAAAACTCACCCTGTATATTATAGGTATATATTATAACATAGTACGGCAAATATAGAAAAAATGATCTGGATACAGTAATAACTTTCAAATGCACCTAAAATCACTTCACATACGATGTTTTACTTAATAACTAAAATCTTATGACACGCAGAAGTTAAGTAGCGACAAAGGTCTAACAGTAGACGAACGAGTTTTTCGAGCATTCTAAGGAAGCCTAAAAAATGTAAATGCAACAAGCTAGACCTTATTGGATTGGAGAATTGATCATTCTACCAACTGCTATAGAAATATGCGGTAGTTATGCTGCGAGAAAGTTGTGCGGAACAACTTCATTGCCGCTTCATCCGATATTTCTATAGACATACAACAGCAATTTACATCTAAATTAAGTGGTAAATTATTATTTTCACTGCAACTAAATGAAGCAACGGCTAGCATCACCGACTCTCACTTGTTTCTGGGAGACTCACAATTTGATGTGTCACTATCCTGCAAACCTCTACAAATGCGAGCAGCAGGTTTCGAGTTATTTACAATTACAGACTATTTTAGAGTCAAAACGAATTTGCAGCTTGAACACGGTTGCAAATTCCGTCCACGCGCTGGGCGAGTCGGGGATTAGTCTAAGTCTCTTAAGATCTCGCGCGAAGAAATTCAGTCAGTCCTGACCCGGTAGATACCGTGACTTTTGGTTGAATTTGACAATCCCAGAATATAAGCTACACATTTGAGTCCCGTATCGTCGCACTAAAGTGAAGTTTCACAGTCGACTGGGTCGGATATTTGAAAAAATTTGCCGTCCCGCATTCAACTCTTCACGTTCACCTGTAGACCGATGCTTTGCCCGTAGCTCTCAAGCATTGAGGCTTCCCCCTTGAAGTCGCCGTATCTTGATATTGGCATCCTTCAAACCCTCCGTGCCGAAGCTATCGACAGCTACGACATTAGCCACGAGTGATGACCGTTCGATTTTGTATTCAAGCCGTCAGTCAAATTGCCGAATTCCAAGCTGAATAAGTATGTTAGTTACGAAATGCATGTTGTGTATTATTACTGTTCCGAGTATGTAACATTCTACTTAACAAATTGGCCACCTTACGTGTATCAAAGTTTTGGGGCGCTTTTGCGAGTTCTTATGAGTCAGTCATAAATCTATCAATATTTATTTCCCGTGGAAATGTAGCACTGAAAGATTATTTCTAGTTTAATTTAATGATAAGGGGAACTGGCCAATTCGGTTGGTCCCTACACTAGGGCAAATGAAAATAATAAGTACGTTAGTGCACCATTAATAACTGGCGTGCTAATAGTGAAAACTCGAGTGTCGAGACAGAAGTCGGTGGACGGGACGATCACTTCTGTGCTATTGCGTCAGCGAAGAATTTATGCACCCCCCCCCCCGACTCGTATATTCGGCTTGGTTGAAATTTGCTGTAATCGAATGTGCTAACTGCTATTGTGTCTTCAAGGCTTTTGCGTCATTCTTCTAATTGCGCCAACGGAGTCATTGCGTCTTCGAGTATGTAAGATCTTGACCCTTTGTAGGTAATCGTCCGTCTAGCGAGATGGAAACCCTTTTAGAGCGTGTTCGACGCCCCTCGTTGTCAGAATGCAGCAAGGCGTGTTAATTTTCAGTACTTGCGTTAATTGCCGCGCGTATTGACACTGCATCAAAGAAGGTTGTCAATCACTCTTCACATTTATCATCACTGAAGTTTTTATGCCCTTCATCCTTCACCTAGTTTGACGAAAGTTACCTATGGCCGCTGTACGTGGCACTCTATGTCCGCTACACTAGGAATTTCATGTGTAGCGCAACCTGACGTCACGCCGCAAGCACTAGCGTTGCAAGAGAAAATGTTAGAATTTTAACTTTTTCATTTTTGCCTTCCTTATCATCCATTGGTTTACTGCAGACTGCAGTGGAAACCATTTTGTATTCAAAATATTTTAAGATCATCTCAGGAAGGTAAACTTTAAATAGGAAGAATATAGTGGTCTAAATTGCCTAAATTTTTACGTACTAAAAGAGTCATTAAAAGCCACAGGTCATTGGAAAAAATAAAAATATTTAACTAGAACAGTATAACTCTGCATCCTACAATTAACCTCTATGAATTGTTTCGACTACTTCGTTTGACTATTCATTCTGTTGACGACGAGATTACGAGTTATGTGCTAAAATATAAAAATGGGGGAGCGGATCTAACATGTTTGTAATTTTATGTTTAATTTCGGATTACAAACGTTAAAAATTTTACACTTTTTACACAGTTTATACAGGGCACAATCTGACAATAATTTTATATGTACTGAGCAATTAAGCTCGAAGCAGCGTCAAAAAAATATACACCATGGGGTTTTTCAGGATCCGATTTTGGTCGTTTAGCATGGAGACCGGAGACGCGACCTGCGTCCCGGCAGTTAGCAGTTAAGGGCTGAACAAGCAAACCGTGTTCTGGGCAGCAGCAAACTTCTCATACTTATATTCCGTAATTCTCAATTAACAAAACGGGTCTACTGAACACATAATCGAAGTGTCTTGACATACCGCAGTTATTCAGATAACATTCCACTCTCTCACACCAGCACAGGCAAATTTCTAGCTTGACAAATCAAGGTCACAGCCTCTTTCAGTAAAGTTAAAGAGTGCACAGTTTCGAACTACGCATGACTGGAATATTTGCCATCATAGTTGGCTTTAAATTGCTCAGAAATTGGGAATGCAGGTCGCCTTCAGCGAATAAGTTAGGCGTTGTTATTTTTTGACTGTTTTATTTAGTGCACCTTCTGCGTAGTTATAGGTCCGTTGAATACAATTCAGATTGCAAACATTCCCCCTCTGAGCTATCGGACCCCTGTTTGGTTTATTGCCTGTCCTAATTCGGTTTTAGACCTTCAAAATAAAGCGAATACTAAATTTATCAATTTTGCTTTACTAATTTAGTTAATTAAGTTACTAAAACGTAACTACTTTCCCGACAGTTGTTACTGTAAAAAATAACCAACACCATGTATTGCATTAGAGAGTCCAATAAAACGGACGGAAATTATTGGAAAAGAGCTGCAGTTGCTCAAAGTATTTGTACCTACAGTTAATCTGCATCAATATAAGATATCCAGCAGTATTAAAAAAGTTTATCGGTGGTTCATATATATAAACATACTTCACTTCCTTCTTGTGTAAAATAGTCTAAACAATGTTCTATTGCATAAGATGTTTTAATGGTGCCTGTAAAATGTCATTAATGGATATTCAATTTCTATTTGGAAAAATTGTTGAAAGCATGACTGTCATTTAATACGTGTTGTTTGAGGCAAGATTGGCGATAGAAGTCTTTATATAATACAGACGTTCAAGTCTTAACCTATTTAGAAGCTTAGAAATTATGTCTATGACTAATTATAAATATATTTCCTAATAACAAGCAGTTATTAAACGATTACAAGAATTCACTATAACTAAGAAAAGCTGCTATAAATCTCAATCATTAAAAAATCCTGACTGCGGTTTCAGATTTTAGATTTTCCTAACCATCACTTGTTAGACAGTTTTCACAGAAGCCCTTGCAGATCATTGGTGGTTTTCTATGCAACCACTTGCAACAATGATGTTACTTTCGGATTACTCTCGCTGGGACGCACAAAGGACCCGCGAATTTAGGCAGATGCTAAATCGCAATTAGCCAGAGGAGACTACAGACAGATAATCGAGGCCGTGCCGATCCTTCGAAAATAGTCCATTCATGATTCTGCACGCGCACGCTTTGGGATCGGCGTACACGCGATAAGCCTAAGGACGCGAACACTCCGTTTAATTAAGGAATTAGCTCGTTATCGGCGGGGGCAGCGTTTCGAAAATGTTGGCAAATTTTTCGTTAATGAGCCGTGGCGCGATAACTCGTTTCATCACTATCGCTGAAAAGCAGGCGAGCAGCGAAAAACACGAAAACAGCAATTATACACCAAATTTTGATATCTGGCTATTTTAATGACTTCCGTTGACAATCGATATAAAAACATCCTCGTTTTGGAGTTGTCGTAATACCCGGGGCGCCTTGAAGTCAAGTGCAGGGTGGTCCTTAAATACGTTCCCAAAATTAAGGATGTGATTATTTCTGCTTAAATTCGCTTTTTAAAGTAACTTTTCTAGTCAAATTTACATCCAAGGGTAATATTTCTAATTAAATTCATTCCTAAGAAAATATTTTAATGGAATTTACATCGGAAGGTAACGTTTCTAATTGAAATCACCTCTCATGGTAATTTTGCTAGTCACATTTACATCGAAGGGTAATGTGTCTGCTAAATGCACCTACAAGGATAATTTTTATAATCGAATCTACATCTAAGAGTACTGTTTTTGCTTAAATTTAACCCTTACAGTAAGTTCTCTAGTTAAATTTACATCAAAGTGTAATGTTTCTAATCTAATCTATTCCTTAGGGTAATTTTATAACCAAATTTACATCGACGGGTAATGTTTCTGCTTAAATTCACCCCATAGGGTAATTTACATAGAATAGTAACGTTTCTACTGACATTCATCTCTTAAATTACTGCTTCTCGTCATTATTACATCGAACGATAATGCTTCAAATTAAATTCGTTTCTTATCATTCTTCTAGTTGCATTTACATTGAAAGATAATGATTCTAATTAAATTTATCCCATACGGAAATTGTTGTAATCCAATTTACATCAAATAGCAATGTTTCTAATCGAATTTACCTCTTAGGGTAATTATTATAGACGAATTTACACCAAAGAGTAATGTTTCTAGACTAGTATTCTTCTAAGGGCAATTCTTATAATTGAATTTATATCTACGGGTAACGTTTCTGATTAAATTAGCCTCTACGGGTAATGGTTCTTGTCACATTTACGTCGAATGGTAATGTGTTTTCTTAAATTCACCTCTTAGAATAACCCTCATAACAAACTTACATCGAATGGCAATGTTTCGACTTAAATTTTCCTTTTGAGTTAATGTGTCTCGTCATTATTACATCGAATGGTAATGCTTCTAATTAAATTAATCTCTTATACTCATTTTTCTAATCGAATTTACATCGAAGGATAACGTTTCTAATCGAATTCACCTCCTGAAATAACTATTATAAACGAATTTACATCGAAGGGTAATGTTTCATGTTTCTAGCTGAATTTGCCCTTTAGGATAATTCTTATAATCGGATTTATACCTACGGGTGATGTTTCTGATAAAATTCACCTCTACGGCTAATGGTTCTTACACTTATTATCAAATTTACATCGAATGGTAATGTTTCTACTAAAATTTACCTCTTAGATTAATATTTCTCGTCATATTTACATCGAATAGTAACGTTTGTAATTAAATGCACTTCGCATGGTAATTTTTCCAGTCACATTTACATCGAAGGGTAATATGTCTACTAAAATGTACCCCGTAAGGTCATTTTTTAAATCTAATTTACGTCGAAGCGTAATATTTCTGCTTAAATTTGCATCTTAGGGCAATTCTTTTAATCAAATTTGCACCGACGCGTAATGTTTCTGCTTACATTGTCTTTGGTTCAGGTTTTTCGTCAAATTTACATCTAAGGGTATCATTTCTAATTATATTTAGCTCTTAAGGTAATTTTTATAATTTAATTTACATCAAAAGTAAAGTTGGTAATTAAATGTACCTCTCAGAGTAATTTTATAGTTAAACTTGCATGGAATGCTAATGTACCGTTTAGAATACATTTTCTGAAGGAATGTAATTTGAAGGGTAATATTCTGCTTACATGTATCTCTTAGGTTAATGTTTCTAATCAAATTTATATCACTGGGTAAAGTTTCTAATTACACGTACCTCCCAGGATAACTTCACTAATGGAATTTACATCGAACGGTAATGTTTTTGCTTAAATTAATCTCTTAAGGGAATTTATTTAATCGTATTTTCATCAAAGGGTAATGTTTCTAGTCATATTTATATCTGGGGGTAACATTTCTAACTAGAAGGTAAGGTAATTTTTGTAATTGAATTTGCATCGAATCGTAGTTAGTTAAATTCACTTGTGAAGTAATTTTCTAATAAAATTTACATCCAATGCTAATGCACACAATTAAATTTACATCTTAGAGCAAACTTTCTAATCGAATGTAAATTGAAGGGTAATATTATGCTTTAACGTATCTTTTCGCTTAATGTTTCTAGCCAAATTTAAGTCACAGGGCAAACTTTCTAATTAGATGTGCCTCTCAGGATAATTTTTCTAATTGAATTTCCATCGAACGGTAATGTTTCTATTTAAATTTACCTCTAAAGGTAATTGTTCTCATCGAATGTAAATTAAAGGGCAATGTTTCTGCCAAAATTCACCTCTTATATTACTGTTTACGTCAAGTTTATATTTGAGGGTAGCATTTCTAATTAGATTTAGCTTTTAAAATAATTTTTCAAAATGAATTTGTATCAAAATGTAAAGTAGCTAATTAAATTTACCTCTTAGGATAAACTTTCTAATCGAATGTAAATTGAATGGTAATACTCTGCTTAAATTTATCTCTTAGGTTAATCTTTCTAGTCAAATTTAATCACAGGGTAACGTTTCTAATTATATGTACTTCTCAGGATAATTTCTCCAATCATATTTACATCGAAAGGTAATGTTGCTAATTAAATTTATCTTTAAGGTCGTGTTTCTGCTTAAATTCAACTCTGGATGTGATTTTTCTAATCGAATTTTGATCAAATGATTATGTTTCTGATTAAATTTAACGCTTAGCGTAATTTTTCTGATTACATTTCGATCGAACGTTGATTATTCTGGTAAAATTGGGTGAAAATATCCTTGTGTAGTAAAATTACACTATAGCCTCTGGGCGGCTACCAATTTTTATGAAAAGCTTTTCCAGTTGTTTTCTACAGTGCACTTCTGAAGAAATAACGAATTTATAATTTCATTTCAAATCTCTTTAGGGCCGATTCAGTGAATATTCACCTTTTTAGTATTTTACAAACGGAAACATCTTGTGTGATACACGCACACAATTTCTTTACAGTGATCTTATAATTGGCCAAAAATTTGGTTTTTAATTTTTAAGCATTTGTCAAAAATTACTAATTTTACAGAAATCGTACAAAATAGAGCGTTAGTTCAAGAGACAAATTTTCTCTAAAATTTTAAGCTGAATTAAAAAATGTAATAATATACCACGTGTTCTATTTAAAATAGGAGTTAATAGAAAAAATATGAAAAAAAAAACAAAAGAACCCCATTTTAGAGGTATTCAACTGGAAAATCACCTATCTCACATCAATACACATTAAAAATTTAATAAAAATGTAAAGTTTGAAAAAATTGTTAGAGCCGTTTCTGGAAAAATCGAAAAAACTGAGAAATTACAAGAGCAAACACCATACTTCCGGTTATGCTTGCTGTCGCAGCTAGATAGTATTCAAAACTTATATATGAAGTTTCAACGCCACGCCTCTTTTCGTTTTTGATATATTCTGTTCACAGACAGACAGACCAATGAACAAAAACATGTTTTTTGGGTTCTGGGGACTCAATTTAGAATTTTTGGGATGAATGATATACTTCCTTCATAGTAAAAGGAACTAAAAATGCAGCGTAAATTTATAAAGTCGTGTGAATGTTGTAGACAAGAATTGCTTGTTTACCATTTATAATTACGGTACAGAGTTCGGCAGAATCACGTATCCTCCTCCAAACTGCCCAAATTCAAAAGCAATTGAACAAGTGAATGGTCAAGCCTCTTCGGGAAATCAGATTTGAGGGCCTGTGACTTTTTTATGATGGTAATTAAACTCAAAAGTATTTACCCATCAAAATATACAAGCAGAGTTTGATACGATCCCCAATGAAATGTTACAGCGGGTAACGCAAAATTTTCGTGGCCGACTTCAAGAATACCAGGAGCAGGGAGAGGGGCTAATTAAAAGATGTAATGTTCAAAAAATAAAATGCTTTATTCTACTGAACCCTGTATAATCATAGGTAACCTCCATCGAGACGCAGGAACTATGATAAAAAAACTCTGCCCCGTACCATTCGTAACCTTGAAAGTTGGAATGATGGAAGGGTGGCAGACGGGTAATAAATGAATCCGTTGTTACCAAGTTGCAGAGTTTTCTGCAGCGTGCAATTTGCGGCAAAAAGATAGAACATGCCAAGGGTGTTCCCATCACTATTCGCAGATTGTCGAAAGATCATCAAATATAACGTGAAGAATATCGACGATTACTTGAAAAAGGTCGCAAATAAATGCAATAAAATATCAAACAACGTGAAGGTAGGGTAATAAACTAGTGCCATACCTGACATTTCATGTGCCGAAAAGATAGGTAATTAACTTCCATAACACTGTCAAATCTTAGAGCGGACGATGAAGTATAGATAGTCAAAAAGCCACTACGCCAATTCTGCACTTGATTGCTGACGAGTTTTGAGATAATTTCGAAAAATGGATATTCTGATGTTAGTGACTTGGACATTTTAGGAACGCAGAATGCCTGTCGTAAGTCAAAAGTTACCAAAACTCTATAGGCAACCGGGCAACCCACACATCCATTAGCTCCGAAAATTAACAAAATCAAAGAAGAAGCGTAGGCAACCTAAATATACTGCCAGAATGGATTAAAATAGGAAAAAGCATTTTAGGACCGTTAGTTACAATGTTCAAGAAGTAAAAGTATTTATTCATAATAGAAATTTAGACATCGGAATTATACTTTTAATCATTTTTTTTAAAATGTGATTAGATTCGCAAAGGAAAACAATATTGCAGCCGGTAAGGTTTCCACAAGAAATTTGATTTCTAATCAGACGCCTAAATCGATCGGCCAGGAAGGCTACGTAACACACAGGCTTATCCTTGTATTATAAAGGGGAGAGCGACGACGTAATGAAGCAAGCCTGATCGTGGACGAAGCAAGTCTGATCGGTGACGATGAAGCGTGGCATACGCTTGTACCTTCACTGGCTTTTATATATAATATGATATAATTTCCGCGGAAATGTATTTCTAATTAGTCATTCAACATGTTATAAACTACAATGTAAGCAAAAACAAAGCACATTAATGAAGCAGTTATCGAACACAATAAAAATAAAATTGAAGGAATATCCAATTTCAGCAGAATTGTCGTAGAGAAAATAAAAACAATTAGGTAGTAATTAATGAAATACGTGTATAAAATTTCATATGAAAATATTCAACAAAGAAATAAATATACAGTTTGTCTAATGACCAAATAATAATGAAGGTTCACAGATTGTTACTTTTCGAAGCAGCTGATTAATTAGCTCAAAATCTGAAACCTTTAAAAACATTCCCAGGAAATAGTGGTGTGCGTGCCATAAGTTTACCTGATTTAATTAAAAATTCCTTGTAAAACCAGTACATCGGACCGAGGCGCCCCAAGGCCAGGCCAAAGGGCCCCCGCTGTTGAGCTGCGCTAAACGCAGCGATTTGCTACACTTAATTGCCGAGATAAAAACGTCTCGCACGTAACGATAATTGCACATCGCATCGCTAATTAAGCGGATAGCAACGATAATTATTCAAGTGCGAGATCGTGTCTTGCATAAGCGAACACAGCGCGCTTCCTTGTTTAAGGCGGCCGATTTGCATCGTCCCTTTGACGATCTAAGCGGGCTTTGTAGTTTGTATTCGCGACACAGTTTTGAAGGCAATTAATCACGGCACGTTATCGGCCGAAAGCATGGGCTTTATTGTTCAAAGCTACCGATCGTTTATCGCCTTGTGTTCCTTTATTTATTGCGGCGCGTTTGGGCGCAGCTCGTCGGCAGTCAGTATTAATTAGGATTATGTAAGCCGTTGCCGAATCGGAGATTGAACTGAGGATGGCTTTTGGAGAACGGGAGGATTTTATTGGAGTTCTGCGAAGCCGTTTATGGCCTTTTGAATCTATTTAATCGGTCATGGGAAAATTACGAAGATATGAACCGGAATTTAGCTGTACAGTTTTCTTGAATAAATATCAACGTGCGATGAATCTTGGGTGCACCATTTTGTTTCAGAAGTAAAACGACAAAGTATACCAAACGAATATCCGAAAACCTAAAATAGTAATGACGTCTGCTGCAACTGTGAAGCTGAATGGAGAGAGAGAGAGAGAGAGAGAGAGAAAGAAAAGTACATGTCCCGGACTAAGCAGGGAACTCTATGACATGTAAGACAAATATTGTATATCCATCGTTATTACTTCATGATTATTTTTATGTTCCTGCTGTTTACAGTTCCATATAAGAGGACTACCCGAGAGTAGAGTTCTATTGGAAAGCGTTATTTAAATGTTCAGGTATTTTAAATTTCCACATATAATTATTCCCTTTATCACTTTTGGCGTTAAACACTATTTAGAGCATGTTAATAATTTAAAACTGCCATTACCGCTCAGCTTGAACCGCAATAACAACGTGTAGACTCAGTTTTAAACAAGCTATTTGTTTGTTAAGAATATTTTACGCCTTCTACATGAATTCTAATACAATTCGAATATTAAATTTTAGCCAAAATATATTTGCACATTCAAACGTGTTGTTCTTTAAATATAGATCAAATATAACACAAAAAGACACTTAAATGCTAATTATTGAAGATTTTGCATTCGCTAAGAATAAATCAGCAAGGGTAATTGAGTGGTTGAACCTTAGGTTCTATGAGTAAAGTTGCCAATTACTTGGTGAGCACCAAGAATGTTAGACACAATTGTATTATTGAACTCAATGTTTTTATTACATTACCGGTGGTTGGCGTTGAAGCATCAAATTTTCCTATTACTTATTTGGCGTTTCTATTCAGCAGGCATATAAGTAACCGTCGTCTACAACCTGCAACCTGCGTCATAACACTTTCTGGTAGTTAACGAGTTTTCAGTGTTTTCGTGGGTGATTAATGTTTTCGGTCAAAGCCGTCTCCTGTTTTTTTATGGTAAGTTTTCTTATGGCATATATTTGTTTAAAGATTCAGTCACCTTTTTCGCACTCTTAGCGCATTAGGTAGGTACGTAGCGAACGAAATTTCCCTTTTCTTAAGTGTTTAGTGGTTGTTTACACTCGCATAGATAGAAAAAATAAATACTTTGTGCATATTAACACCCAATTAATGAAATTTAACTACTTTTCCAACATACATAATTACATAATAATGATGGGTCAATTCCGGGCGCCTAGCTAGCGCTCGGTGAAAGGCCGTGCAAAGATTTGCCCAGGTTCTTGCCCCAATAGTGTTTATATTTTCCCCTAGTCTATTGCATCACCGAAAGGATTTATAACCCCCGACTCATTTAGTTGATGGTAGTTTTGCCCATTCTTCTGGTTGCGGGAACGGGCCATTGTGTCTTTGAGGGCTTTGCGACCTCAACGCTCAACCCTCTTAAGGCAATAGTCCGTCTGGTGAGGCAGTTCAACAAGCCGATGATAATTTCTAGTGCTTGCGTTAATTGCGCGAGTTCGGTCCTCAGAGTTTGTCAATTACTTGCCACCCTTTTCTATTGCAAGCGAACCTCCTGCTGATATATGACGGGCAGGACTTCGCCGGAAGTTGCTCACCCTTTAAGGCATACGCTTCATACTGCTTAGAAATAATATAAGATGTACAATTTCAAAAATGGATATGAATATGTGACCGAGGAGTAGGTATAGTTGCTCTATAGAGCCAATGGGGTTAGAGCTTCTGATTATCCGAGACCAACGTGTGTGGTGAATAATGACATCCTATTCGATGTAGCCCTGTCTTTGCAGAACACTTTCGATCTACCCCAGCCAGCTTACAAACCTACTAAGGGTGATCTTTTTCATGTTGCTCGTTGCTTCAGAAAGAAGCCTCGAAGCTCTGATCTTACAACGATGACCACTACACGAAACGGTTTCGGAGAAATAATGCATTAAGAGGTGGTACATGAAACGGAGAAATTAAACACAAAAGATAATAATGGAATTAGAACGCAACTAACTTGATGTCTGCGCATTGGCAGGGGCAAACAAAATTAAAAGGAATAATTCCGTGCCAGAACTACGTGTAGCTGTTACTTACTTTATGTAATGAATGAAGTCAGAATCATATTTGCTCAGTTCTGTGTTGAGAATAGACTTCGAATTAATAACACCTTTTTTAATCATAAAAACAAATATAGAGTAACGTGGGGAACAGTACAGATCAAATGTCAACTAGCGGGTACGTAACAATAAATTGCACACATACTTAATACACCAATCGCACGTGTTAGACGCTGCAATAATAAATTCAACTATAGTAGAAAGTCACCAAAGTCTTGTTTTGTGCAAATTACGCGTGCAGATACAAAGAAATAAAAATAAAGAATATAAATAAAACGCAAGAAAGAATAAATAAAGAAAAATTAGATGACGAGAGTACCTAGTGCAATACTTATACCAAACAAGGTTACGAGAACACAACTCTGTATAGCACTATAACGTTGAAAAAAAATGGGTAAAATACTTCAACAATTTGTTGCGATCCGAAGGCGTCGTATGAAAATTTTCGCCCGATTTTTCTGTAGGTCCGGCGACTTAGATCGCGGTCGTGGGTTTCGGGTCACAATTCACAAATGACGTTCTTTACTTTCGAACACATCCAGTGTGCAGTTCAAGCTGGTGTAGTTTTCCGGCTTCCATTTTCTTTTCCGAAACTTTGAAGATTCTTACTTTTACCTTCGAAACTACGTGGAGAATATTTGGTTTTATCGTTAGACCTCTGCAGCCGTCTGATTGCTTCAGGATATAATAGATTTTTGGAAACAAACTATCCGCTGGCCGACTAAAATCTGAGGTAGGATTCGATTGGCTCTGTTACCACTTGGGCGAATGCTCACTACAGTTTATTATCAGGACTTTTCTCCTTTCCTCCCGTTTTCGTCTATTTGATGAACTTATGACTGTGCATTACTACTTCGATATATCGATGTGAGGTGCAAGACTTGACGTGCTGACTGTCAAAACACGAACCTGTAGGCCGCTGGAAAATGGATTCAACGTTAGGCAGATAATAGTGGTTAAGGTTAGGCCTTTCTGTTGTTTTAATATTACGCGCATCTCACACTTCACGCTTTCTGATACCGCGGAAACTGGCGGTTTATTAGATTGCGCCCGTCGTAGAAATTACCCGTTACAGATCTAAAATTTTAGAGGACAACTATCCGTTTCTCACCAATTTTCATTCGTTCATTTAGTAAGCCGCCTGATTTTGTACTGCATTTTCATTTGTGACAATAATAGTGAACAGATGAAGCCGAGTATGCATGACACATGCGTTATTTGAATATTGGACGAAGATTGTGTTCGAAGCGTAAAATAGCATTATCCTTTTAATGAATGCATTATGTTCGAGGAGGCCTCATTGACGAACATATTTAGAGTTTTTGAAATACTACTTGATGCTCTATCATTCAGGATTTTTTACTACTTTGCTTAATCGATTCCGTGCACTCTTGTAAAGTCAATAAATTGTTTGTTGTACAAATCCTGTATATAATTCGTACTTCAAATCTTTTATATTAATTAACTAGCAACCCAGTGAGACAATTGTCTCATTTAAAAAAACAAAAAAGGCCGTTTTTCAAATAGAACGCGTATTAAATAAAAACTGTACCCAGACCTGAAAGGTGTCAAAGTGGTACGCGGCATCGGAACATTCTGGAAGCTGTCAAAGTGGTTGCCTAACCGATCGAGGTTTTAAGGCGCAGAGGGTCGCAGCTCCGTTTGGCTGCTGAAACAGCGTACTGACACTTCCGGTTTTCGAGAAATCACGTGATTTCTCGAAAACCGGAAGTCTCACGTGACTGAAATTCGGTTCCTGACCTGACATGACCATTCCAAACATATAACTTTCATAACTTTTTTCTCTATCTCTTACGGTTTGGCTGCTGAAACAGCGTCCCGGACAGACAAAACAGCGTCCCGGACAGACAAGTCTATTAGATAAAGGATATGTTAACAGTACATTTTCCAGGTTTATTTTGCATAATAAAAGCATATACGAGTCCGGTTTTATTAATAGAATGATCGTATCGGATTGCATTCTTTGCTGGAACCTTTTATTTTGGATCTGTATATTGAGCCAGTTAACATTTTAATTTATGATTAATGTGTCGTAGCCGAACAGAATTTGAGTTAGTATTCTCATCGCATTATTTAGGCAATGCCATCAATTTGTGCATTTTTCGAATTGGGTTAATCAAGACCCTTTCAAGGGACCCTCTCGGAATATTTTTTTAGTATATTAAGGCCGGTCTTTCGCACAAATAGATTGTTTATGTTTGATAGCAGTCGTTGTCGTTTCCCTTTTTTGGGTATTTATTATCTCCTTTTAGATCCTGATTTACGCCGGAGTCCGACTGCTCCTCGTGGTTCGACGGAGCGTACCACGGTAAGTTGTTGAACCTGGCGTCCTTACCCATTTGATTATTATAGCTTATAGCAATTAAGCGAATTTATTACGCATTCTCCATGCCTAAGACCCCTCTCTGACAACCTGTTTGAGTTAGTTGTGTAGAACTACAAGTTACGAAATTCATACTGGATACTTTTGTGTGCTGTTACATTTTCCTCACTTACTTCGGTAAATAGTTATATGGCAGCCTTAGAAAGCAATTAGAATTTGGTTCAATTCATCTAGCGTCCAAGATGAGTACAAGGAAATCCCGACAGAACGGTCGTTACTTCTGTTATTCTGAGAGAGTTAGAGACAACATCAGATGAAGGATTTACTGCACACAAGACGTTAGGACTGAAGGAAATCAGCTGTTGTGAGCAATTGCTTGCAAGGAAAATTATGAATCAACCGAAAGCGGCAATGTGCGCGATTCAGCATCACGAGAAGAATTCGGCCAATTATGCAACTCACCTGAGCGGAGATTAGGAGTTGTCGGAAGAAATTCCATGGGCACAGCCTAGAGTACTAAAAATCGCTCTCGACGGCATTCCAGCACGAAAGCGCGACAAAATTCCTCGACTTAGTAACCACTTTGTAGTAATAACAGAGCTTAATTATTTTTTCGCGGCGACACGTGGGTTCAGCAGCTATTTAAAAACGCAAACGAGTTTATGGTTTTATTGCCCGCCGTGCAGGCGAATGCGCTTTCTCGCCGCCCGTGGGCGGCTGCAGCTTATCCCCTGCATCGGAATTCGTTTCTGTATTAGCGATTTCGCTGCTGACGCGATTGACAAGGACGAGGGTGATAACCCGCCAGTCGTTACGAGCGATTTGGCCGAAACTGATATTAGGTAGGTGCCATTGACCTTGCCTTGGTGTGATAAGAGAGCGGCTTCTCTGTTTACGGTACTAAATTTTATCTCCTGTTTGAATAACAGCTCATAATTTAATGTGGCGAGATAAAAATGGAACCGAATTCAAGAACTAGGCTGCTTGCGTGATACGGTTACAAATTTAATTTGCCTTCAAACAGCAACTTAAAGGAGAGCTACCAAGTTGTAACGACAACAAACCAATTTGGTGAAATCCACTGCCACAAATATAGTGTTTTGAAGATAATATTCACTTTATTTGAGCAATTCCTTCATTTCATTTCTGTCCCAACGAAAAGTGCTAGCAGGCAAAGAAGTATGGCTAAAGCTTTAAAACTGGTATACCTACTATTAGAAAACTTGGTAACCAAAAGAAAAATTACGTTGCTTTGGTCGAAAACATTCATCGTTCAGGAATAAAACTGAAAACTGCCAGAAGATTGTAATAAAAGTCACAGTACACTCGATGCATGCTGAAAAAAGCCAATCGTGTTGGAAATGCTTTTTCTTTAATTTATTTAAACTGCGACCAACAGTTACACGAAAACAATTAGAGGTCACAGCATACTATGTCTATATTGTATGTAGCATGTGTTGTGTGTGGTCAGGTTACTCTTTCGGAAAAATCCCGCCTGCCCATGGTTTCGAACCGGGGACTCGCTTACTGCAAGCATGACGCCCGTAACACTGCCCCACGCGGTCATTTTTAACTGTTGAAGATAGTACATTTAAAATAGCGATGTTCGATACTTAAAGAACATTGGAATTAAATATAAAAACTTGCTTTGGAAAAGACCAACTTTGTTGAATGAAGTACATCGAAATTCTCCATAAGCATACATTGAAAATATTTTTAGAATTAGCTGTCGCCTGTTGGATTGTTGATGCAGCTTAGCTTTTTACACCACAATATATGTTGGTATACATAGTTAAATAAATTAAAGCAGTGTTGATTTTAAAGTTTTAGATTATATTCACATAATATATACAAATAGCACTTAAGAGTGGCGTCTGCGTTGTTGGATGGTTAACAGGATTCTGCTTAAAAACTAAGTTACAATTTTTGTATGCTACCCGCAAGCCCCAGTGGGGGTGCGTAAATAACCAATGAGAACGTACGGTAAATTTTCTCATGGAAACTAAAGTTTTGCGGTTTCTCGCGGACAAACGCAATGCAGGCAAAAGTTTATTGGGGGTTCAAATGCGATGGCCCTTTAGGATAATAACGTTATAAACTTCAGAATTGCGCTGAACGTGCTTGTGAATAATTTAGGCGAAACTGCACAAAATCGTGAGAATAGTTGAATTTAAAGAAAAAGATGAAAACTAATCGCACAAAGATATATATCTATTTAATTAACTTAAAACTAGAGTTCAGCACCTGTTGTGTTTCATAATGAAATCTGCATTTTCTGGAGGTGAAAGAAAATATTTTGGTAAGGATAAATTAGAGACTACAGATTGCTCTGAATATCACGATAATATATCACCATAACATAGATGCTGATAGGAAGAATGTGTAAATCCTAAATAGTCTAAAATTGTTTTCAAGCAGAGTAAACACAGAATATCGGGACAACAGTTATTTGCATGCATGTTTAAAATCGGATGAATATTGAGATGTGAGCTCATCATTTAATATTCAATAAAGAACCTGAATCCAATATGAAATATTCATGATATAACTAAGTTTGGATATCTAAGCTTTAAATTAGGCTAATTTGATATCGAATTATAACGATGACTACTGACATACAATATAGGTTATACTTATACATAATTGAGTACCATTCGGTTATTGCTACATAGTGGGAATAAATTAAATGTTTATAAACACGTCGACTATAACTATATGCTTAAATTATAATTTTAAACGTTTTAATTGACACTATTTTGATGTCAATTGTATAATTATTCATTATTTGATATTCACCAAAAAATCTTCGATGTCATTGGCCTTATTCAGGAATTTATTAATTTCATAATATTCACAATCTAGTTCTGGATATTCAGATATGGAAATATTTATTCTTAATATTTACTAAGAAATCTAAATCAATACTACACTCGAAAGCAGGTATTTAAAAAGCTAATTATGAATATGAATGTGGTACATTCCGGAAGAGATTAATCAGCCTCTAATATTAAACCGAACATTAGGAATAAACATTTTAGTGTAGAACGCGTTTTTGTGCGTTATATTAAAATTCAGAATTGGATAATTTTGAATTATGTCCAAGTGGTGGATGCAACTCACCCGTGAGCACAAGGCGGCGACGGGGTGCAAGCAGTTGGCCCAGTAACGGAGGCAGGCGGTTCAATGTAAAAGAACACAATCATAAACTTACTGATCTGCAAATCTCATTGATAATAATTATTGTACTCCGGCCCCTCCTTACTTCCGGCAGTGACATTACAATACTTGGACTTGCATCAGTCAGCATCATCCCTTTCACTGGTTGGTTTAGCTGTTGGTACTTTTCGCCAGTACTATCAAGTCGTAATCCACTAGATTAACTATTTTTACAACTCATACAGAGTCCGTAAAAATGCAGAAGCTACTGGTATTTCACAGTAAAGTAATTATCGTAAATCTCCCTAGGCTATAGCGGAACCGCGTGCTCCCGCGGGCTTACATTATCACTGTGGAATTGATCATGCTTCGGCGGATAACTGTGCGAAACTTCGTGCTTTCGCGGGATCCATACCTTCGATTATCACATCATCGACCAGCACGAGCAAGAATCTCTGACGTCTACCGGCTGCTGTAATTGCCAAAAGGCATCATTCAAGTACGTACGTACGTTCTGCTCTAGCTAATCTAATTCACTACATAGGGATACGCTAGGCCGTGCTCGCAGCTTCGCCTCGCATTATTGCAACTTTTTTTTTTCGGAGGAGAAATCTTCTTAAGACACCAATACGCCCGTACGTGTTGGCGTGCAGGATTCTTACCTGCTAAAACTCCCCCATTTTGCCACGTATAAGGCACCCGGAAAGGTTGTGTGTACCATACATCAGGTGCATCTGGCAGTCAGGTAACTCAGTTTCAACTATCAGTAGCTTTCATACATTCTTTGATTTCTTCGCTAAAGGCCCTGGAGTCTACGTTCTTTTGCCTCTTTTTTACTCATAACCGTTCTTATAAATTGATGTATTTTCCTCCAGTTTTCTAGTGTTTGTGTCATTGTCTCAATTATGTTATGTACGGTTAAGTTCCTTCCAAGTTCTATGTATAGCTGTGACCGCTCTCTGTGCCACTTATCACAAGTCATCACCGTATGCTCCGCTGTATCAATTTGACCGCAGTATATGCAATTCTCCGTTTCTGATTTACCGATTCGGTAGGTATATGTTTTAAATGACCCGTGGCCTGTAAGAAATTGGGTCATAAAGTAGTCAGTTTTCCGGAATTTGCACCGTATCCATATGTCAATCTGTGGTATAAGTCTTTTTGTCCACTGTGCTACTTGCGTGTTATTGTCCCATCTCCTTTGCCATTCGGTTATGGTATCGGCTCTTCGCTGAATGGCTGCCTCTTCTTCCCTGCCAATACCGTTTCTGGTCTTATATGCATATGCTCTCTCTTTAATTAGGAGGTCAATTGGTGTAACCCCTGTGATAACATATAACGCCTCTGCTGACGTCGTTCTGTATGCGCTAGCCACACGTAGTAGCATTTTTCTCTGAAGGCTTGTTAGCATTTTCTTATACTTTTCGTATCGCAGTATATCGTGCCATATAGGTGCCCCATAAGTTATTGTGGATTGTACCACTCCATTTAGCATAGTTCTTTTATAGCTACCCAATCCGCTAATGTTAGGCATTATTTTAGTCAGGGCTGTCACCCGTCTTTCGGCTTTCTTTATGATTTGCTTCACGTGTTCTCTAAAACTGAGTTTCTCGTCTAGCCAAACCCCCAGATACTTCACATGCCTGGCAGGTCTTATAATATTCTCGCCCACTTTAAAGGTTATTTCCTCTCGTTTCCTTGATCCCTGGATAATTACCGCCTCTGTTTTATTAGTTGCCATTGTAAGGCCGTTATTTTTCATCCATTTTTCAATGGCATCTAGAGACTCGTTTGCATCCTCCATCAGGGATTCCTCGTCCGTAGCCGTTACTGTAAGGGCCAAGTCGTCCGCATATGCTGTTGTAGCGCAGCCCTCGGGAATTGGCAACCGTAATACAGTATCATAGAGGACATTCCACAATGTTGGACCCAAAACAGAGCCCTGTGGCACCCCCTGCGTCACATGCATCGTCGCCTTGCTTTTGGAAATCACTCTATCATTTAGGTAACTATCTATCACGTTGACCAAATATTCACTGATACCTATCTCCGTCAGCCTATTAATGATTTTGCTCCAGGTCGCTGTGTTAAATGCATTTCGAATATCAATTAAGATTATGGCTCCCCATTTCATTCTGCTATCGGTAGCCAACGCAACCACTCGTTCAATGGCATTAATGGTAGATCGTTTGCTTCTGAAACCAAATTGAAAATCTGAGATGCCGTTTTTGGCTTCTAGTTCGGCTTCCAACCTGTGCTTGACCATGGTTTCATATAATTTGCCCATAGTATCCAATAAGCATATTGGTCTATACTTTCTCGTACCATCCTGTTGTATAGTGCCTTTTGGAATGAGACATACCGTAGCTTTTTTCCACATGTTCGGAAAACTTTGACCTTCTAAGAGGTTGTTCATTATCTCTAGTACACTGTCTGGAATGGATTGGACCATTTCTTTTACTGCTTCAGCTGTAATCCTATCCGGCCCCGGTGCTCTCTTTGTCCTTAATTTATCTGCTGCCCCGGTCAGTTCTTCCCTGCTAAACGGTGTCCTTACTTGTACTCTGTGCCTGTCTATCCGAATGTCTTCTCTCATGGGAAAAAGTTCTTCCAGGATTTTCATTATATCCTTATCGATATCATAAGGACTAGGTGGGTTTTTAAGATGTCTTGTAACTATTTGGTAGCCTTCGCCCCAGATATCATTGTCGAGCTCGTCGCAAACGGTCTTCCAGTGTGATTTCTTAGATCTGTTTATAGTAGTTTTATATTCTTTTTTTGCGATCCTATATTGCTCTTCAAGATTCTCCAGCCAAACGATGTCAGTTCCACGCCCTCTCGCTCTTGTCAGCCTCCTACGAATTCTATTGCATTCTTGACGCTTGTCCGCTATTTCCTCATTCCACCAGTAGGGCTGTCTTGCCCTAAGTCCTGTTGCGAGCTTCCTGCTGGAAAATTCTTGTGCTGATTTAATAATCTCTGTAACATTACCGAGGTTTAAATTTTGGTTCTGTATCATTGTGAGGAGAGCTTCCCTAAAAATGCTTTTTTTGAGCGTTACTGCGTCTTTGAATCTAGATGACGCCCTAGCTTTGTTACCCTTGATCGTAAAACATATAAACCTATGTAGGCTCATAGATTCTTCTTCTGCCACTTCCCACTCTGCTATGATGCTTGCCAGTTTTGACGTGGCAATTGTAATGTCTATGAAGGATGAACTACTTCTCCTTACGAAAGTCGGCTTTACTCCATCGTTGACAGCCGATATATTTAACGATCCCATCCATTCCGCGATATAATCCCCTCTCCTATCTACTACGGGCGAGCCCCAAAGTGTAGACTTCGCATTTAAATCACCGATAATTAAGGCTTCTCTTTTACTGTCCCTCACATCTCCCATGATTTCGTCGATAAACGTCTTAAAATCCTGAAGAGGTGCATTAGGTGAAAAATAGCAGTTGTATATTGTCCAGTCCTTAAATTCAACTTTTATGTATCCATTTTTTGCGTAGTGTGTTTGAATACCAACTTTTTTATTCCTTACGTACATTGCCACGTCTAACCTAAGATCGTGTACTAGTCGTTTATTTGCCACCAATGTCTTATTTGGCTCCTGGTAAAATATAATGTCGGTGTTCCACCGTTCTGCAGCTGCTTGGACTGAATCGTGTGCAGCCCAGGCCCTCCCGACGTTAATCTGTACAACTCGCATATTGGCTACGATTTCTGTACCCTATCTTCGAAGACGTACCTTTAGCTCTCTCGTCTATTAATTTTCTAAAATGCGGACATCTCGTTTGATCTGCCCTATGTCCTGGAGCGTTACAACTGGTACAGAATCTCTCGTTTTTACATTCCTTAGCTCGATGTCCTTCTTTCCCGCAGTTTATACACTGTTCGGATCTATCCGTACCGCTGCATGCCGCTGTTCGGTGACCAAATTCCAGGCATTTGTAGCATCTCATTATATTCACTCTGCTTCTTACTTTACAGGGCACCCATCCAATAGTTATATAACCATCTTTATTCAGTTCTCTGGCCAGGATATTTTAATCGCAACCGTAGCGTTTTTGTTTCCGCTATGGTTCGGTCTTAAAGATATTATCTTAACATTTTCTTTCGCCGCTCCCCTAAATCTTTTAAGGATTGCTTCCACTATTTCTTCTTCTTCAATGTCAGCTTCGATGTCCCCAATATGCACCACCGTAGTGTCTTTTTTAATTTCTACCTTGTTCCCACTACTACTGGTTTCTATAGCATTATTGCAACTTAACACATTGTAAATAAGTATTGGTTCGCATACTCCGCGAAACAGCCCACCTTAACGAAACATGTCTCTAGCCCCTATCACAGCACCGAACGTTTTTTTTTATTCCGAATTCCATTTCTATCCGAGCCCCCCTCGATACGGTGCATTGGTTACACGTGTTGTCCTGGTCCCCACAACAAGGAACTACGCCTAATACATTTGTCAGGATAATTATATTCCAGTGCTCAAAACATTCCAGAAATGGCAAACGTAGTAATTAAAGAGTAATGCACCCAAAAACCATCAAATATTTCATACGACAACCATAAAAATATTCGATTTATATTCAATAACAGCTGTTAATTATAACTATTTAAAAATAAAAACATACTTCAAAAGCTATTAGAATAAAGTAGACCAGTGCCGTAAGTAAGTGGAAAAACTACAACTTATAAAAGAGATAGTGGGATCGACACATAGAAAAATTTCATCAGGAAAAGATATTTGGGTATAATTTTTGTATCAATATCTAACGTTCGTTATTTGAAACATAAAATCACCAAAAGATATGAAATGCATTAATTGATCTGTACCTTAAAATCATCCTTCAAATTGAATTTTAATTTCGGAAACTATATGATATCTTAAATTGATCTAAAATTGTAGATAATTAATTTATTATATCACTTATTGAGTAATTATAACATTCATCCATTATTAGCCTTGCATTTCCCCAATGCTCAAGTAGTGATTTTTACATTTGAATTAACGGACTACATATATAGCATGAAGACAGTAGGTACCGTCCTTCAAGATTTAAATGATTTTAAAATGAAATTACAAACAAAATAAAGTTAGTGATATGCTACAAGGTTAAGTTGATTGGTCATTTTGAACGCAATGTCATTTGTGTTAATATAGTTACAACAGAATAGCAGATTAAGGTGATTTGTCACTTCCGAAGCAATGATGTAAATGAACTTGTGCACAAGTGGAGTTAGCGATATGCTGCAAGAAATAAGGCGCATTGTCACTTTGAAACTGCTGGCATTTGCGTTAGTGGAGTTACAGAATATACAAGGTGCCCCAAAAAAGAGTGGTAACTCTTCCGAATTGTTTCAACAAATGTCGCTTTATCTAAAGTACAGCGACCAAATACTTATAATTTTTAAATTAAGTGATACCAACTCAATTAAAAAAGTATTTGGTCGCTGTACTTTAGATAAAGCGACATCTGTTGAGACAGTTCGGTAAAGTTACCACTCCTTTTTGGGGCACCTGGTAGTTAATGATATGCTTCAAGATAAAGTAATTTGTCACCTCGAAAGCAATGAGATTTTATGTACAGAATGCACTGATGTTTGTGTTAATAGAGTCACAAATTAAAGTTAGTAAGCATATTACTAAATGCTTCACGACTAAGATGGTTTGTCACTATGAAAGCAATACGATTTGTGTTAATTGAATTATATACGAAATGTAGTTATTCATCTGCTTCAAAGTTAAGGTGGTTTGTCCCTTCAAATGCAATACAATTTGTGTTAATGAACTTGCACGCAGAATGCAGTTAACTATATGCTTCGAAATTAAGGCGAATTGACACGTCAAAAGCACCATAGTTTGTGTTAGTGAATTAAATAAAATAAAAAAGTTTCATATTCTACCAAGTTAAGGTGACTGGTAATTTCGAAAGCAATGTCATTTGTGTTTAGAGAGTTATATACAGTTGGTGATGTACTTTAAGGTTAAGGTGGTTTGTTATTTCCAAAGCAATGCAGTTTGTGTAAATGAACTTAATGAAGTTAATGGTATGATTCGAAATTAAGGAAAATTGCACTTTGAAAGCACTGAAATTTGCGTTAATGGAGTCACATAGAGAATAAAGTTAGTGTTTATGGTTCAAGGTTAAGGTAATTTGTCATTGTAAGCAGGGCCGTAACTAGACAAACTTTTATTGTAGGCAAGCGAACATTTTTGCGCCCTTCAGTACTCGTTAGAGGTGACAAAAATACTAAAGTTACTGTATGACTTTTACATTTCCCGATATATGATGAAATGTATTCAAAACACACAGATAGGTAGTCAAAAATAAATCCAACATTTTTAATTCAAAAGCTTTAAACATAAACAACTAAGTGTTAACATAATAAAATACAACACAAATAAAATAGGAACAGAAAACAAGATTATAAAACCCAATTCTAATAGAAAAAATCTGTAAAACTTTACTAAGAACTACTTCCCTTGCAAGTGGACATTGTGACATTAAACAATTCTAAAAAGCAAAGGAGAATAATAATACTGAAACAATAAAACGCTCGCTAATGCGAATTATATCAATTTTCAAATTAAAAAAACATTACCGGTAGTGGGATTCGAACTGCAGCGCCTGCGAATGCCATTTCGTTTCTACCCGTCTGATCTACTGGATCATCCAGGATCTCTCGGATCGCAGCTATATTAAACTGAACACACTTCCTCTTGCCCCCTTTTCGTTCTTTTTACATATACCCTGTAACTGTTGGGTTCCATTTTCGTCAATTGTAAAAATAAATAAAAAATGTGTTTTTAAGGCGCTCACCCTATGTTGGGTCCACTATATGCTCTTTTCTTTCAAAGGTAAAAACAGAGTTATGTGTAAAATATTACTCTCATTTAAGTAATAGTTCCGGAGTTAAAACAAAAATTAAAATAATGTAATTTTTTAAGGTGCTCACGCTGTATATATTTTACCGAAATCTTTTCGGTTTCATGCCAGGAAGGCATATAATCTGCATGCAAAATATCATCTTCCAAAAATTAGGTTTTTGTGTTATACCACTAACAGACGGAATTGAGAAAACCCGTTTTTCGTCATTTAAGGACCGTGAAGCGTGAAAATGTGAAGAAATCTTGGAAAGTGATTTTTTCGCGATTACAATACTTCCTTCGTCTTTTAGAAGAGGGAAGTAAAAAGTACATATTATTATGTAGTCAGTTAACAAATCCCTATATATGTATAAACATGTGGTGCACCTTCGTCTCTGCGTCGCCATTTCATCGGCACCGATAGGGCGCATTTCGCCCAAAATCGGAACGCCGCGCCGCTGCGTCATCTATAACACAACGATAAGCATATGTATTTATCAGTGAACATGAGTTCGAATCCCACTGGCTGCAATGTGTTTTTTAGTTTTCCAAATTCATATAATTCGCATTACTAAATGTTTCAGTAAGATTAGCAGCATTAAGCTATTTTTTTACTTATTTTGTAGATAATTTTGAAGACTCCTCAACCATAATTTGATCTAGCAAAAATTGTTTCCTTGCAGCATGCATTGTGTATGAAAGACATTGAAAACATTTTCTTTTGTAACTGTTTTATGTACAAGTGAATTTTAAAAATGCAAACATTATTTTAACTGGAACAAGGCCACCTTTGTGGTGTGCTCAAAAGCGAGTAAAGACCGCCACACCGTCTTGTAATAATCAATATAATATTTAAAACGCGTACATTTTTGTGTCGGTACCTAGTATGAGCCTTACAGCATACCGATTTCAATTATCCATTTTTTTAAGTAAAAGCTGCCATCGTGTAGGGTCGCAGAAGTGTTTTAAATTGGACAAATTCTAGCGGCAAATGATTATAGCGAAAAAAAAAAGCTATATTAGTAAAACAAGTAAACTCTCGAAATCGGTCTGTGGTGTTCTGCTGATTGTTGCAATGGGCCACTGTACCAGCGATGAGCCCAGAGTAGTGAACGTAATTTATATGTAATATGTGCAATCAGTGAACCCGTTTCAACAGTTGTTTAAAATGTAAGTTAGTTTGTCGCCACTACTGTGTTACCGTCAGTTTTAACAATGCAAACAATTTTATAATTAGAATAAGGCCACTCATGCAGCGGGCTAAAAAGCTAAAAATCCTAATGCTTTGATTGATATATGTGGGAATTGTAAAACAAACGCCGTTACAATCTGGTAGACTTATAACATTCCCTATGCAAACTGCACAAGGTATATACCAGATTGGGCGCAATTCGCAGTATTTAGGCTAAAATCGTTAATATTACAAATGAATTTGTTTGTAAATCGCCCACTTGTTTATTTATTATTATTTTTTTATTAGTACGAGAGGAATTCTTTTTTCAGTGCCATTTTGGCGCCCCTTGCCGCATGCGCCTGTAGGCGGGGGCCTACTTGGCCTATACCTAGTTACGGCCCTGATTGTAAGTAATATGATGTGTATTAATGGAGTGAGCTATGTCACTTCAAAAGCAATGCAATTTGGGTAAATACATTTACATATGGAATGGAACTGGTGTTATGCTTACAGTTAAGGCGAATTGTCACTGCGAAAGTACTGAAACTTGCGTTAGTGGAGTTACATACAGAATACAGTTAATCATGCATTTCAAGATTAAGGTGATATTTCACCTCAAAAGCAACAGAATTGTATGTAAATAATGTCATATGCTTGTAGTTAAGACTAATTGTCACATCAAAAGCACTTAGTTTCATGGAGTTAGTGATGTGCTTCAAGATTATAGTGAATTGATACTTCGAAAGCAATGAGACCTGTGTTAATGAATTAAATATAAAATAAAGTTAGCCACATGCTCCAAAGTTAAAGTGACTCCTCATTTTGTAAACAATGTCGTTTGTGTTAAGCGAGTTACATACAGAATACGGTTGTGAAAGTGCTTTAAAGTTAAGGCGATTTGTCACTTCCAAAGCAATACAGTTTGTGTAAATGAACTTACGTATGAAAAACGGAATTGAATTAGTACCTAATATGCTTGGAGTTAAACCGCTTCGAAAGCACCAAGATTTGTATTAGTGGAGTTACATAGAGAAGAAGAGTTATGCTTCAAGATTAAGGTGGTTTATCACCTCGTAAGTGATATGATGTGTGTAATGAAGTGATATAGAATAAAGTTAACATATGCTTCAATCTAAGGATGGATGTCAACAAAGCAATTTGCACAGAATGGAATTGGTGTAAAGCTTGGAGTTAAGGCGAATTGTCACTACTGATGGGATCTGCGTTAATGGACTTACATACAGAATGCAGTTAGTGATATGACTCAAGATTAGAGTAATTTATCACATCGAAAGTAATGCGATTTTATGTAAACAATCTGGTATGGTTGGAGCTAAGGCGAATTGTCACATTGAAAGCACTGATACTTGTGTTAATGTAGTCACATACAACACAAAGTTAGTAAGATACTTCAAGATTAAGGTGGTTTGTTACTATGAAAGCAATCGACGTGTGTTAATGGATCTACATATGGAATAAAGTTATCGATGTTTTTCAAGATTAATATGGTTTGTCACTTCGAAGGGACTGAGATTTGTGGTATTGAACTTACGTATAGAATGGAATTAGTGACTTGTTAAGATAAATGGTAACTTCGAGAGCCATCACATTTATATAAAGAGAATTACATACAGAGTAGTTGCTGATATGCTTTAAGGTTAAGGTGGTTTATCCTTTCAAAAGCAATGTAATTTGTGTTAATGTACTTAAGTACCGAATGGAGTTATCGATATGTCACATTGAAAGTACCGAGATTTGTGTTAACGGAATTACATACAGAACAAAGTTACTGATTTACACCAAGGTTACGATAATTTATCACTTCAAAAGCAATGAGACCGGTATTTATAAATTTACTTACAGAATGAAGTTATCGATATGCTTCGAGGAGACGGTTAATGGTCACTACAAAAGAACTGAGATTTGTGTTACCAAAGTCACATACCTACAAGATTATGGACATGCTTTAGGATTAAGATGGTGTATTGCTTCAAATGGAGAGTAATTTATGCTAATGAACTTAGCTACGGAATGGTATTAGTGATGTTATTCGAAATTATGGCTAATTGCACTTCGAAAGCACAGAGATTTGTGTTAATGGAGTGAATAATATTTGCAATGTGCTTCAAGATTTAAGTGTTCTCACTTAAAAAGCAATGCACTATGTATTATTGCACTTATGTACGGACTGCAGTTAGTGACATGCTTCGAGATTAAAGCGAATTGACATTTGAGAAGCACTGAAATTTGTGTTAATAGAGTCGCATACAGAATAATGTTAGTGATATGCCTCGAGATTCAGTTGATTTGTCACTTTAAATGCAATAGGATTCGTGTTTATGCACTTTTGTGGTATAGAGAGGAGTTGTGATATGCTTCAAGGATAAGGCGAATTGTCACTTCGGAAGTACTGATTTTCATTACTACAGTTACATACAGAACTAAGTTAGTGATATGCTTCAAGATTAAGATGGTTTATTACTTCGGAAGCACTAGATTTGTGTTAACGGAGATACATATTATACAATAGAGTTTGAGATATGCTTTAAGGTTAAAGCGATTCGTTCGTTTAAGAGTAATGAGGTTTGTGTTAACAACTGACTTACGTACAGGGGGAGATACTGATAGGCTTAAGAAATAACGTGAATTGACACTTCCGAAACACTGAGATTTGTGCTGATGGAGTTACATAGGTACAGAATACCTTCAGTGATATTCCTCGCGATTCAGTTAATTGGTCACTTCAAAAACAATGGGACTAGTGTTCATGCAGTTCCGTAGTGCAGAAAAGAGTTCTGATGTTTCAAGAATAAGACGAGTTATCACTTGGAATGCACTGAATTGTCACTTACAAAGCGCTCAGATTTTCATTACTGCAGTTACATACAGAACTAAGTTAGCAATATGCATCAAGATTAAGGTGAGTGAGAGATTTGTGTTAACTAAGCTAGAAATACAATAGAGTTAGAGATACGCCTTAAGATTAAGGCGATTCGTCCCTTTAAAAGTAATGAGGCTTGGGTTAACTGACTTCGGTAGGGAAGGTGCTGCTGGCTTAAAAAATAAAGCAAATTAACGCTTCAGAAGCACTGAAATTTGTGTTAATAGAGTCACATACTGAATATCGTAAGTGATATTTCTCTAGATTCAGTTGATTGACTACCTCAAAAACAATGAGAATCGTGTTTATGTAGTTCCGTAGTACAGAAAGGAGGTCTGATATACTTCAAGAATAAGGCGAGTTATCACTTACCGATGCATTGAGATTTTCATTACTTCAGTTAAATGCAGAACTAAGTTAGTGATATGCTTCAAGATTAAGGTGACTTTTTATTTCAAGAGCAATTCGATTCTATGTACAGAATGTGATATGTTGGCGCGAAGGCGAACTGTCTCTTCCAAACCAATGAGGTCACATACAGAATCAAGATAGTGATATGTTTCAAGATTAAGATTGTTTATTACTTCGAAAGCAGAAGACGAATTAACCCTTCAGAAGCACCGAGGGTTAGTGATATGCCTCAAGATTCAGTTGATTTGTCACTTTAAAAGCAATAGGATTCGCGTTTATGGACTTTCGTAGTACAGAGAGTAGTTGTGATGTGTTTCAAGAATAAGGCGAATTGTCACTTAAGAGGCGTTGAGCTTTTCATTACTGCAGTTACATACAGAACTAAGTTACCTAGTGATATGCTTCAAGATTAAGGTAAAATTCGATTCTATGTACAGAAGGTGATATGTTTGGAGTTAAGGCGAAGTGTCACTTCCAAAGCAATGAAGTTATATACAGAATAAAGATAGTGATTTATTTCAAGATTAAAATGGTTGATAACTTCGAAAGCAGTGAGATTTGTGTTAACTGAGCTAGAAATACAATAGAGTTAGAGATAGCTATGCTTTAAGGTTAAGGCGATTCGTCCCTTTAAAAGTTGTGTTAACTGTATTCGGTACAGGAGAAGTTACTGCTGGATAAAAAAAAAATAAGGTGAATTGACGCTTCAGAAGCACTGAGATTTGTGCTGACGGAGTCACATACAAAATAAGTCACTTCAAAAGCAATGGGACACGTATTTATGCACTTACGTAGTACAGAGAGGAGTTGTGATATGCTACAAGGTTAAGGCGAATTGTCACTTCGGAAGCACTGGGATTTGCATTACTGTAGGTACATACAGAAGTATGTTAGTGGTTAGTGGTATGCTGCAAGATTATAAGGCGACTTCCTATTTCAAGAGCAATTTGATTCTATGTACAGAATGTGTTATGTATGGAGTTACGGCGAACTGTTATTTCCAAAGCAATGAAGTCATATACGGAATAAAGTGACTGATGTACTGATGCTTCAATGGAGGTTTTTGTTAATTAAGTTACATACTTAACTAAGGTTATATCATTAACTTTGGGTGATTTGCCACTTCTGTAGCAATAAGATTTCCGTTAATGGAATTACACACATATTAAGGTTACTGATGTGCATCAAGGTTCCGTTGGTTTGTCACTGTATTAATGAAGTTACCTACGGTGTGAAGCTAGTGATATGCTTCCAGAATAAGCGAATTGTGACTTCGAAAGCATCGAGATATGAGATTTACGTTAATACAGTTGCGTACAGAACTAATTTAGTAATCGAGTTCAACAACATGATTTGTCATTTCAAGAGCAATGCGATTTGTGTTAATAGAGTAACATATAGAATTAAGTTAGTGATATATCTACTTAAAACAGGTCAACGACCTACTAAGAAGAAGAAGAAGTAAGTAAGTAAGTAATATATCTACTTCAAGAATTAAAAAACAACTGAAATTTGTGTTAATAGAGTTACGTAAAGTAAAAGATATACCTACTTCAATGGTAAAGTGGTTTGTCACTTCGAAAGTGATTTCAATTATATTGATCAAGTTAGATACAAAATGCAGTTAGTGATTTGTATCAAGATGAAGGCGCTTTCTCCATTACAAAGCAATTCGATTTATGGTAGTGGCCTTACATGCAGAATGAAGTTAGTGATATGGGTACAGATTAAAGTGATTTCTCATTCAAAAGCAATACTATACTATGTATTAATAAATTTACATGCAGAATGGATTTAGTGAAATGGTTCAAAAGGTAATTCATCGCTTAGAAAGTCATGAGATTAGTGTTAAATCAACTTACATACAGAATGGAGTTAGTGATACGATTCGACATTAAAGTGATCTGTGACTTCGAAAACAATGTCATTTGAATTAGTAAACTTACTTTCAGAATGACATTAGTGAGATGTTTCAAAGTTTAAGCAATTTTTAACATCGACAACAATTATATTTGTGTTATGAGACGTATTGCAGGCTTAGTGATAATGATAAATGTGCGTCCACATTAAACTGATCGAAAGCTTTTAAAACAATAATATTATGATCTTAAAGGATGTTAACTTCCGCCATAAAAAAGCGTGTCTAATAAAAATATGACAGCTCCCTATTTCCACGTTTAATGGATTGAAAAATTCTGCTGTTACAGACAAGGCTGTTGTCATTATTGATAACGAACATCCTAGCCCTAACTACCACACATTCAGATCGCGGCCGATTGGCAGCAACAGCAACGCTCTCAAATATCCATCAAACCGAGTTCGAAAAGCAATTAGTGTTCAATAAGCTGGCGACGCGACAATTAACGTCAAAGATTTTGAAAAGACAGTCAATGCCCGCGGCCGGCGCCTGGAAGCGGCTGAAAATCGCATCGCGTATCGGCTTTCCGCCACACAAAGACACCCTTGACAAGGCTAGTCACTTTACGAGACTTATTAGAACGCGCCGGGTCGTGTGACCACTTCACCGAAAAGTATCCTTTTTCACAAACGCACCGTGCGCCGAGCTTTGACACACGTCCGGCAGCGAGTTAAAAATAAAAGTGCATCTCGCGGCTAAGGCGGCACCCACACCTGCGCTAAGGCAGACCCCACACTGATCTGTTAGGTGCAATTTGAAAATGGATGAATTGAAACCTTGTATTACTACCCTCAGCTGCACCTGAGGGAGTATGTATTTCTGCGAAATTATTCCATTAAATTTTGCAGATTAGTTTCGGTTTTTCGGAAATGATAAATAAATAAATAAAATATATATTACAGCCCAAAGAGTTAATAATACAATGATATTTATACTCAGTATCTTATCGCAATTGCAAAGAACCTAACATCATTTAGCAACTATGTATACTATAACTTACAATAGTTGGTATATATGTACAACCGGTGATGGGTGGAATCCTATAGCATACCTGGAAAAAACAAAAAAATAATTAGTGGACACGTAGGTTGTAAAATTAGCATTGAAATATGTTCGTTAAATACAGTTAACTAAGTAAACATCGTTAATGCGTTAAAGTTTATATGGAAAATACGGAAATTCTTATCAGATTTGTGATTAGCGCATCGGAAAACAAACCAATCGACCAAGAACAGCGTCATGTGGCAACTGAGTCACAATAGTCTTGACTCGTGACACCTCCGGCCCATTGTGTCACTACTTCTCGTTCGCCTGTCACATTCGAATTCCAGGTTTTTCTGGGTACCACCTCGTATAGATCACATATAACAATTTAATTAATTGTAAAGCAAGACCATCAATAACCGCAATTTGTTAGAAATTTACGGTTCACAGAGAAACTCCTAATCAGCTTTCCTACTGACTTGGCTGAAGTGCTTCAGGGCGAGGCTCAGCTATTTCTTCCTTCTTAACCTGAGATTTCAACCACCTAAATGTTCTATCGTTCTGAATCCATCTCATCTCTACTGCAGGGTTCGGGCTAGTTATGATTCACCCTACCTTGCTATATTAGAACCATAAGACCAAAAAAGACGGTTTCTTAAATCGTTAAGGTTCTGGAATGATCCAGAAGCCTTCAGCTCGCCGTCTGTCTATAGGCTAATCTTATAAGGTACTTAGATAGTTTCTGCTTTGTAATCGGTGATTTTAAGCACCCAAAGCATGAAGCGCATAAAAAGTTCCGATGAAGACAAACCCGTCATATGCCAGCAGGAGGTTCGCTTGAAATTGGCCATCTCTGAAGACACAATGACTCCGTTGGAGCAATCGGAAAAATAAATCCAGGCTTGAACACCCAGGTAGACGAGTTGGAAGACCATAAATCTCTTTGCTGACGCAAAACCCTCGAAGACTCAATGGCAGTTAGCACATTCAATGACTGAACACTCGAGATTTCACTGTTAGCAAGCCAGTTATTAATCGCGAACTATATTAGTTATTTGTGTACATACTCTTTGTATATGTGTAAATTACAATACATTTTATTTAAAAAGTATTGTTGTTGCCTACAGAGTATTTATTATTTCCATTTACGTGAGTGCAGCCATCAACCAAACTACCTTATACATTTGAAACGTGGGACTAGTAAAGACAATTTCTTAAACATTTAAGGTTCAGATATGAGGCAAAAGCCAACTTGCCATCTGATGTTGGCGGATTTATCGATTTGAATTCGCTTCATCTCCGTTCCAGACCTAGCCGAGAGTTCGAGCTATTTATGATTCGTGCTACCTTGCTACCTTAGAGCCATAAGACGAATCAAGACAATATTTTAAATGTTTACGGTTTAAGAACCAAAGATGATGCTTAGATAGGTGCCTCTTTCAATCTGAGACTTTAATTACCTAAGTACTCCATCGATTTGCATTTGTCTCACCTTTGCTGCAGACTTAACCGACAGCTCTATCTATTCATGATTACGTTATAATATCGATTTTTGACTCAGTAACCTACTCTAGAAGTTTGAACCGTGAAAGCAATAGAAATAATATCTTAAATTGTTAGGATATTTAAAAGTTTTAAATTGCCGCGTGCTTTTAGCGTTCTAGCAGAACGGTGAGGGTTACATTTTGGTTCCGATTACCGTTACGACTTGTTAACGCACGACACAGTCGGTGGTCTTGAACTCGCTCTTGAGCAGAGAGACTTTGGCGGAGTGGACGTTTCACTCTCAGTTCGAGCCGCTGGCGTGCCATAGCTTTAGAAGTAATATTTGTGTAGCTACGACGTTTCGTTTCATTAACGGATAATTACCACTTCTGTAGTACTTAAACTATTTCGGTTCCGTTTGTTAATTGAGTTACCGCCGGACTCCAAAGATTGATCTTATGAATGAATTACACACATCCACCCAGGTTCAGCAGTCCCAAGTTACCTGCCTCAGGGACCAACACTTCAACAGCCTTCGATTATCATCCTGAAGCTGCGGCTCCACACTTTGTCGATTCAAGCTGAAAATCAGCCTTGTCTTCATGTCGGTATGGTTAATAATACTTCTTCACTGTGTGTATTTCCTGCATATTTATCACCACCCCTTGTAGGTAAAATGTTTCTAGTGTTTTTTTATGTGTGTGTTTTTGCAAGTGTTCGCCTAACGGCCACAAATTTTAAGCCTTTCCCCTTATGGAAAGGCTAAACGCATATTTAATACGTCGACTCGATTGTGATCAGTTTAAACAAATCCCTTACCACAGCACATAATGTCATTAATGTGTACAATATAATACATCAAGTGTTTATCTGTGTTTTGCAAGGCAAATATGGGTTTATAAGCGAAATAAGCACCAATCAGATGAAGGTAAGGCCAGCAAATACGACTTCAACATTCTCACGATGCCTGGGACGCCTACTTCTGACTAATCAATTCAGTGGCGCCCCAGAAACGATTATAAACACCTTAAATGTCTCTATCAAATTGACTTTTATGGCAAAACCCCGCCCACATCCCACTGAAGTCAGTCATGTGCATTTGTGGTTTTTTCCAAATCGATTCATCAAAAGCGACCCTTAAATATTTCCATCTTTTTAAAACCTAAGGCTTCTACCGTTTTGAACTAACTCATGTATGCCGCAATTTATCTAAATACTTGAAGTTATTCCCCAGTAAACTGCCTTACGCAATAGTAAAATCAATGCAATAGCTACAATTTCCTAAACATTTACAACTTAAACGCGAACTAGAAACCACCTTGCCCTCTGGGGTTGGATGGTTCACATAAAGACAGTGGACAGGTAACAATGAAATCACAGTAGAGTCCCGATATATCGACGCACAATTTTATTATTTGTTGTAATATTTATTTTGTACCCTTATTACATTTTGTGTTTGTAAATATTCATTATCTTATTTATTAGTATCTTTATTATGATACTCCTTGGAATAAATCGACAGCTTAAATATACGAGTATTACGTACGTTCTAAATCTTTCTAAAAGGCGGACTGAACTCAAGTTATTTCAGGGCAAGGAGTTCCTTTTAAACCTCAGTCTGGGCAGTTAGTAGCCGCACATGTGTGCGGGTGGGAGTGAAATTTGATTCCACCAAGGGTGGCATTCCAGACACGCGAGCTGTGATATAATTTTTGAAGTGTGAGTTGTAATTTATGTCGATTACTACTAAAAAAGATGAAAGAATAAGAGAGCTCTGTTGTTAGGTCGTTGTTCATTGAAATTGTTGGGTTGGTGGCCAATTGGTGTACCACGATATAGTATATTATGTGATAATAGTGGACATTCGGCGAGATGATCACTATCCCTGACCTGATATGCAGTTAACAGCGGTCCAGGAAGCGCACCTGGATAACCTGGAATGCTCATTTCCCACAAATATCTGCGGGGGCGGCCACCTTGCTTGCGATTTGCACTGACGTGAGTTGCTGCTCACTGTTCTAGGTAGCATTCGGCTAACAGGCGCCCGTTATTATAAGTATTATAGATAGATCATAGGCGGTGCACCTGAGATATTCTATTAGATGCTATGTGTGAGCAACACGGGGGCCGCAAAACCCCCTGTAAGTACTATCATTCCGAATATGTACTGATAAATGTAGTAATGCTTGATCGCTTTTGTTTACACGCCTGGCTTCACAATTTGGCTGTTTTGTGATTATGCGAACGAGGATGTGAAAACATGCACATGAAGCGGGCCGCTCCCCGATATGCCTTCCCGGGATCGTATGTGACCCAGAACTCCTAGAACGGCCATCACATTTTTAAATTTAAAATTTGCTGCGCTTGATATCATGTACACCAAAGTAGCTACATTACAAATCGCCCTAGAATCTTCCTAGAAGAATATTTTAGACCACCTAG